>RBNK01000015.1:0-66804 GCA_003990785.1 Endogone sp. FLAS-F59071 | reverse complement strand
TAGAACTCCAAAGGTGACTGGCCTTTTTCTTGTACGGTTTGCATGATCTGATCCCTCAACTGTTGTTGTATTTCTGCTGTATGATATCTGGTTCTCAACCATATGTAACAAGTTGTGATGGATGCTGTGTCAGTTGGTGGTGCTGCTAATCCTCCATTTGCTGCTCCTGCTGCAATTGCTGCATTGTATTGGGTTTTTGCAGGTCCTCTAAGTGCTGCTACAATGATGCCGCCATGTTGTGCTGCATTTAGTCCTCTTGCTGCAACATAAAGTTGGATGTCGTCAATGAATCAGTTTACTGACTTGGCTGGTGTGTATCCTGAAAAGGTGGGTGGTGATAGTGACATGTCGAAATTCTATTCTGTTGATTCTTCTTCTTGTTCTTTAAATAGTGTGTTGATTTCAAAATCGTCAGTCCAATACCAGATTGGTCCGTCCAATTCTTCTTGGTAGATACTTTCTACTCCTTCACTGTCGTGTTCACTTTCGGTTCCTTCTCTTGATAGTTGAATGTGCTCATAGGTGATAGTAATTCCAATAGTACTTGTAGATGCATCTGATCTATCCGATTCTTGTGATAGTCTTCGATAGTGTTTCCGAATCGGTGTCCTTACTAGTCTTGGTGGTATATCCAGATGGTCCGTTTTGTCAAGGTTGTTCACGGTAGTGAAAGTATATCACTGGGGTATGTACTCAATAAAATCGAATATTACCCCCCCACGTTGGGTGCCAAAATGTGAGGATGAGACTCTGGAATCAGCTAAGTACAGAGGAGATAGGGGGCTCAATCGGGAACCAGTAGCTGGGCTAAAATCTGTACTGTAGGTAAAACCAAAGTGGAAAATAGGGGTGTAGAGGAATAATACTATGAAAATATTAAAGTGTATGTTTAGAGGTGCTAGGGAATATTAGTCCCTTCGGATGTGTATCAGCAATCAATTATCTGTTAGATGTCAAAAAGGTTATTTCTTGGCTTGAATTCACTAAGCAATACTTTTTTCACTAGTTGCGTTAGGATTATTAGACTTGTATTGGGCTCAAGCTCAGGCAAAGATTTATTGAATGGAAATAAAGGGAGAATATTTATACAGTTTTGAAGAGGTGCTATATGGGTAGCTGCCCTGTTACTACTCTCAAAACTATTGGCTATTCAAAATATAAACTAGTTATAAATTTATGTGATATAATGAGTTATATAAGTTATGGATTTAAGACGGTTAAAGATTTAAGACGGTTAAAAGATTTAAGATGGTTAAAAGGTTTCACAAATCAAGGAACTGTTCCAATTGGTCGAAATCTCTTTGTAATACACGGATTTCTTCTTTAAGTTCCTCAAAGGCATTTTGAGACAGTTGGTGAAATGCGGATGGTCCAATTTTGGTAAGTCTTTTCAAGGCGGCTGGCCGAAACTGGAAGAGTCCGTAAATTTGGAGGGCAATCCTTTGAGATTGGAGGGGAATCCCTTGATGTAGTGCTCGTTTGCATGCCTCTACATGTTGTCGGTCCTATACATGTTCGAGATCTTCTTCCCAGATCCTGGCGATCTTGTAGTAGGCCTGAAATTCGTCTTGTGTTTGTCGTTTCTGAGCAATGTCGATATTTTTCATTATTATTTGAGTCCTTCATAGGGCAGATCCTTCCTCAGGTAATAGTTCAGATGGAGGATCTTCTAAGGCTCGGTATGCTTCGATGACTCGGCTTCGGAGGTATTCGTCATTGTTGAATCGGGGCATTTTTGCACTTGTATAAATCTTCCAGTCTCCTCTCAATATCCCATACAGGTCTTTTATGTCAAAAAGCTACTTGAGTATACTATAGTCAGTAATAATCTCAAAGTATCAACTGATTAAATAGTACCTCTATCAGAAAAATGGTTAATTAATCTACAAACTATTTTACTAAGAGCTGCAAACTATTTTACTAAGAGCTATAAACAAAATAGCTATAAATACAGATGCTAGTCATAGACTACAAACTATTATTGATAAACAGCTACAAACTACCCTAGAACTCTGCTAAAACAATATCATAAACTACAAATACTTCTAGAACAATATTATGAACCATGAACTGGCTAGAACAGCCCATGAATAGCCTAAGAACAGTCTATAAGTATAGATGCTAGTTATAGACTATAAACTGAAAATAGTTTTCTAATATCAACTTCTTGATAGCTTAGACTATTGCTAAGCATTTAAGCTTCATTGAACTATAGTCTTGTTTCATCCTGGATATTGCTCAACTTTAATAGAGGATAACTCTTTTCTATTTTTGGTTATTATCTTAAGATAGAACTATGCTAAGTTCTGTAGAGCATATATCTGTATATATTAGAAAAATAGTTAATTAATCTATAAACTATTTTACTAAGAGTTGTGAACTATTTTACTAAGAGCTATAAACAAAATAGCTATGAATATAGATGCTAGTTATAGACTATGAACTATTATTGGTAAACAGCTGCAAACAGCTGCAAACTACCCTAGAACTCTACTAGAACAATATTACAAACCATAAACTAGCTAGAACAGCCTGTGAACAGCCTGCAAACAGCCTATGAGCACAGATGCTAGTTATAGACTATGAACTGAAAATAGTTTCCTGATATATAGGTAAAATATTTTACTTTAGTTAGGTCATACTAGAACTAGCTTCAAACAAAGTACAAACTTAATTGCATTAAAAGCTCACTGCTGCTTATTATGCTAGCTAAACTAAAGATCCTTATATAGTAATTAATTGAGGGAAGTAGTAATCTCTATAAAGCCTTAGATAAACTATTGATAATATATAGCTAAGCTCAGAAAAGCTCTAGTCATTGTCTGATCAGTAAATTAAGAAAACTTGGTGATAGCAATGATCTTCTTCAAGTCAGTCCTCAAGCTATTCTTATCAATAACAAAGCCTAAAATTTAGATATAGTCAATTATGAATATGTACTTACTTAGCTTCAAAAAAGGCTTTTCTATTATAGTCTAAGTATATCAGAAAAATGGTTAATTAATCCATAAACTATTTTACTAAGAGCTATAAACAAAATAGCTACAAATATAGATGCTAGTTATAGACTATAAACTATTATTGGTGAATAGCTGCAAACAGCTGCAAACTACCCTAGAACTCTGCTAGAACAATATTACAAACTATGAACTAGCTAGAACAGCCTACAAATAGCCTGCGAACAGCTTATGAGCATAGATGCTAGTCATAGACTATGAACTGAAAATAGTTTCCTGATGCCTCTTATAGGAAGCTTTAAATGTTTTTATATAGATTATTATATTATTGATATAGACTATATGATAATGTTTGTATAGGTTATCTCAGTATTAACTTCTGTATTTACTCTTCCTGCTCCTATATCAAATCCCCTTCATTTACTATAATAATTACTATAACATTGTATACAATCTTAGCAGGTCCTCACAAGACTACTTCTAGAATATTTACTTTCACAACATTAGTAAACTATTAGATTATATTGTAAATCTGCAAGTCTTCAATAAACTTAATTATTAATTTAGCTAGTATGTAATCAATAAAGATTAGTAGTCTTTCTATCATTTTGTATATATTAATTTCTAGTTTGTTATCTGATTTCTTGTTAGGTGTTTTGTAGAATAATACTTATAAGTTATCACTAAAATTAATTACAGATTCTTCATTTATTATGTATTGTAAGAGAGATAATAAATTCTCTTATTTCACTATAGTTACTATCAGATGGGTTAGATATAATGAATTCTTCTTTCTTAAAACCAAAGCTGTTCAGTAATCTTTTTCATATAAAAAGCAGAGATATCTGTTAGTAATCTGTTTTAAATAATACTATCTTCTGCTATAGGTATACTGTCATTACTTGAAGGGGTAGTTTAGCCCTGCTTAAATGAGAATATAAGAATTAGTCTTTTAATAACTCTCCTGCCAGTTGGCACTAAGATGTGATAAATATACTAATAATTAGTTATTCTATATATATTGAGAATGCTCAGAATTATAGATATAATATCTCTAGTTGCATATTCCTACTAATAGCTATATGTGCTATAATTATTTAGGCTTTACTATAACTAATATTGAAATATTCCAAGACTCTATATAAACTGATTTATTCAGATAGAAATAGAGGAGATATTTATATAAATTAAAAGAAGAAGAAAAGACTTTGCTATAAAAATATAATTTAATTATTGTAAAGTGTATAATAATAATAAAAAGTTCTTCATAACAATAAAAAGTTTATCACAATAACAAAAATTTCATCATAATAACAAAAAGTTTATTATAATAACAAAAAGTTTATTAAACTTAAATATATAGAAACAATTATAAATAGGAGGATATAGAAGATTATAGTAACTTCAAATTAAACATAGTAGCAAATTTGTAAAAATCAAAAAAGTTCAGAGTTAACTGTTATAATAGCCAATATCAAGATAAATCTATTTGCTCTTCTTAAAGAAATTAAAAAATTTAAAATATAAATTAAATCAATTATGAAAATTATAATATATTAAACTAAGTATTTTGCTATTTAAAGTACTAGTTCTATTTATATCTAAAGCTAATAGAGCTCTCTACCTCTGTATTAATTATAAAATATTAAATAAAATTACTATTCAAAATAAAGTATTTTACTATCTATTCTAGAGATACTTATTAATGCTAAGATAGTTAGTATCTAAGAGTTAAAATCAGATATTATATTAAAAAGAGTTTAAAACAGTTTATGAACTAAAATACTAAGATCTATAGACTAGAACTATTCTAAATCTGAATACTATTCAAAGAATATAAACTATTTTTGATAAACTAGCTAGAATTTACTAGAACTGATTATAAACAATATTTTCAAAGAATAAACAAGCTATAAACAGACTACAAATACAAACTTATAGTCACAAACTGCAAACTAAAAATATTTTCTAATATAATATACTACTTCTATAGAATAAAATCTTTAAATAAATTCTATAGAAGGCTTAGTCAAAAGACTAAGCATAAAGTCAAAAGACTTAAAAATTATTTTATTAGTTTGCTAAATTATATACTTTTCTACTAGTTATTCTATCTATCCTTTCCTTCAAAGCTACTATTATATAACTTATTAAGACTTCTATAGTGTACAGTATCTATAACTGACACTTTTTGATAGTCATTTCCTAAATACTAAGGATTTACAGAAAAAAATAAAAAGCAAAAATTAAAATCATAGAATTGTAAAGGGGATTATTATATATATTTCTATGATTTTCTTTTGAATAATTTATTAGTAGAAGTGTAAGCAGAAGGCTTTTAAGTATTTAGAAAAATAAGCTGATAGATAGTTGGAGTTGTACTAAATTTGTGACTTAGCTTGATCACAGTCATATAATCTTATATATTATAATAAAACATTTAAGTAATAATATTAATTTTGGTCACAGTCATATGATCTTTAATAACATTAAAACCCTTAATGTTATTAAAACTCTTAATGTTATTAAGATCTACAATTATACTATAACCTAAAATAGTACTTCAATCTGATATATTATTTCATCACTTAATTATATTATAATCTGATATAGTATTTTATTATATCTTAGCCAATCAATTTATATCTCATATTTAGCCAAGTCAATTAGAAATTTGAGTAGTAACCTGGATAGCTGCCCATATAGCACCTTGTAATTTCTTATAAATACTCTGCTTATAATTAATAATAAAATTTAGATTATAACAAGCTAAGGAAGCTTATAATAGACAATCTGAGAGATACTAAAGCCTTACTCAAGGAGTGAGCAATTAAGATAGTTTTGAGATTCTAACAGATACATACTTTATTCAATTGATTGCATTTAAAATTCTTACTAGTTAACACTTATACAAATATATACTCTTCTTAAGATGCTACCATATAACCTGCTAAGATCTCTAAAATATATTTTTTGTACTTGCTCAACTCTGAGTATTTCACTGTTAATATATTTTAGTCTATTACAATTGGTGCCAACTGGCAGGAAATCAATTGATATCTCAACCAATTTGTTATCTACATTGCATAACTGAACTTGCTAAAACCTATAGTGGAAAATAAAAGCAAGAACAGCACTACTACCACCATCACTTATATTACTATATCTACCTAGGAGAAGACTTTAAAAGGACAAAGAAATCATGACAAACAGACTACCTACTTTTTATAGATATACCAAAGAGTATGTTTGAGAATTCCTAGATGATTTGAAGAGCTACTTTGCAGCTAAAGGACTGGCCAGCACTTGATAGATTACTATCCTGGCTGCCCAATTTAGAAGACCTACAAGAGAAACATATTGCATAGCCTTAACAGATGCAATAGCTACCAGACTAGGAGGGTTACTTCTTGCAGTCACCACAGTAGCTGGAAATATAGTCACACCTGCAGCAGTAGCTGTTGCTTATTGAGACACTACTAGAGCATGGTTAGAAGAGAAATATTTTACTAAATAGAAATAAAAATTGATTAAGGAGCAACTATTTAATATAAAGATATCAATCAACCAGTGCCCAGAAGATTGGATTACTACTATTGATTAGTATTTACAACTTTGTAGAGAAACCAGCCCAGTTGTGTGAGAAATGCTATTCATAAATAGCTTACTTATAGATCTTCAATATCATATTAAGAGATTTGGCCTCTGAAGAATGAAAGAAAAAGTAAAAATGATATAAGCCTTTTGGAATACCAAAGTAGAACACTCAGCATCCCTATATAACAAGTTACCATAAGACTTGTATAGGAAGTTTAATACTAGAATACCTGTGGTCCAAATAGTATCAGCATCAGCTGAACTACCCAAAGAGGATACTATCAAACCAATAGTTATAGCAAAAATAGGAAAGACAATACATGAAGATAAAATGAAGAAGATTACTAAGATGTTCTCTGAAATGACAGTACATATTGCTGATCTTGAAGCTAAGATGATCCACCAAAACAAACAGCTAAGAGGAATCTATATTGCTAAAGAATGTAACAAGACCAAGATGAATTGTTTCCTCTGTAGAAGGTATAGTCATTTTGCCAAGAATTGCCAAACTAGAAGTTAGAAGAAAGGCCAAGAGAAAGAGGAAGATAAGAAGGCTGACCATACCAATATAGTGTATAAAATTAAGGAAGAAGATAAAGAATTTAGTAAAAAATACTTGGAAGCCTACCCTATCAAAACAGTTAACTGCACTGCCACTAAGAAAACTCCTTATCCAAGGAAGAAACCAGCTCAAGTACCTGAAGTTGTCATTAAGAAATCCAAGAAACTAATACAAAGGCAACAGCTGAATGAAGATCAATGGGACAAAGCCTTTAAGCAGACAATGCAACCTGGCAAGATAGCTATCTCAACTACTGAAGATGAAGAAATAATAGATTAGAAAGAGAATAGAGAAAAGAAATCTAAAAGAGTTAAAGAATTTAAATATGACTCTAGTAAGATATTGCTAGTCAGAAGGCTAACATTACCTTCAAGCAACTCTTCTAGATTACACTATTGACAAAGTAGAAGGTAAAGATACAGATTATCAAAACTAAGCCAATTATTCAATTTGAAGAAGTTAACATTACTAAAGAAGAAGAGAAGTGAATCTATATCTCATATGTCTATATATAGTTCAACATTGAAGGTTTAGTATGCTCAGTTATTATTAACACAGGAGCAGAAGTCAGTATTATCACTAAGCATTTCCTAGACTACCTAGGATGGGATATTGATAAACCTACTATCTCTACCTTGGTTGTCACAAGTAGAAAAAGCAGCATATCTTTAGGAGTACTCTGAGAAGTACTAGTCTAGTTTGAAATAGAAATCATACTTATTAGAATGATTATCACTGATGTACAATCCTATAATGCTATCCTAGGCAATAGTTAGTTAAAGAAAGCTAAGGCCAGAATCAACCTAGATATATAGAGGTTAATCTTTGTCAACTATAGAAGAAAGTTCAGCATACCTCTAGATATTCAGAAAGGAGTAGTACTAAAACTCACCCAGAGACCAGAAGATGAAAGTGATACAGATAAGGAAATAACTTCTAGACAGGTGCACCTCAACATAGTAAAAGAAAAAGAAGCTAATATAGTAATCTATAGTAAATACTACTACTTGACACCTTCAGAAAAGAACCAGTTGATTGAATTTAATATAAGGAATATAAGATATCTATTTTGTGACTAATATATCTATTGTGCTAAAATAATGTACACATATAGTGTACAAAGTTGATACCCTATCAGGACACCTTGAAGATGCATCTGCCATCTAAAAGAAAGATTAAAAAATCAAGATTATTATAAACCTACTAAAGGATTCTGCCTTCAATAGATTAAGGACTATACAATAAAAGAAACCTTTACCTATTTGCAAATAATACTGGAGAAGTTTGAGATTGCTTTTGAACAAATATTGGATATATTGGCAAAGGATACCTTTGGGAAAACTGCAACTACCTACAAGGATACTAATGGGACAAAGTCAACCCCTTTAACCTTTGGGAATGCAAAAATTGGATCAGATACCTGAATGAGCCATATAATATCAACTATTATAGAACTTGGAAAGAATGCTATAATTAAGAACAAGAATAGACTGTACTTGAAGAAAATGAAAATGAGAAAATATTTGATGAATAGGATAATAAAGTTTACACCACTCAGATATCTACTGAAGTTAGAGCTTTATTTTAGGATGATGATAAAGATGATAGACCTATCCTAATCAAAAAAAGTGACTCAGATTCAGAGAAAAAAATCATCACCTTGAAAGTGTTGAAATTTGATCTTCGAATGTGTATTTTTGGAGTAAAAGAGCGCACTGGCTTATGAAGCCAATATGTGTGTATTTATTAATGCTAATTTATGATTAGTCAATACAAACAAAGATCATCTAAGCCACAATTGAGTGACGTAACAATCAATCATTGATGGGAGAGATATAATAAGCTAATAATTTCAACACTCCCCCTGCTTGACATATCTTGATAAAAATAAATAAATAAAAAATAAAAGAATAAAAAATGTTCAACTGTACATCATGAATGGCATCCATGAAGTACATTTACTACAAATAATTATATATAAAATACTACTTGAGTGATAAGAATGACATGATAAAGAACATAAAAGATTTTTTTAAAAAAATTAGTTATGTAAGCCCATTTTTGTAATCAACATTTCAAGTCTTGGTCACGCAAGTGGCTTGGTTAATGCATCGGCGATCATTTCATCTGTCACTATGTAAACAATATCTATCACCTTTGATTCAACTTTCTCTTGAATAAAGTGATGCTGAATGTCGATATGCTTTGATCGAGTGTGATTAATTGGATTTTTGGCAAGGGCAATTGCTGATTGGTTGTCTTCAAATAAGGTTGTTGCACAATTCGGCAAATATCCTAGCTCATCCAATAGGGTGCATAGCCAAATAGCTTCTCTCATTGCATATGCTAATGTTATATATTCTACCTCAGTTGTTGATAGGGCAACAGTTGGTTGGCATTTGCTTGACCAGCTGATGGCTCCTCCTGATAAGTTGAAAATATAACCCGTAGTTGATTGTCATGTGTTAATGTCTCCTCCCCAGTTGGCATCACTGAAACCGATCAGTCTTAGATCCTGATCATGTCCAAGGCACAGCTTATAATTGGCTGTTCCTTTAATATATCTTAATAATTGTTTGAGGGCATGGTGATGTTCTTGCATTGGATTGGCCGAAAATTGACTGATGATGTTGACAGCAGCAGCTAGATCAGGTCTTGTCCTGATCATTAGGTACATTATACTACTGATCATTTATCTGAATAGATTTTGGTCTACAGATTTTCCCCCTTCAGCTTTGAGTTGAATGGATGGATCAAGAGATGTGCTGATTGGCTTGACATCCATTATATTAAACCTTATAATGATTTGATTGGCAAAGTGGCTTTGATCAATTGTGATCGTGTGTGTTTTTCGATCATGCATGACTCGAATACCTAGAAAATATTTAATTTCGCCACAGTCCATTATATCAAATACATTGCTAAGCTCCACCTTGAATTTGTTTATTGTTTCCATCAAATCAGCCAGAATTAGTAGATTGTTGACATATATGGCAATAATTATCAGTGATTAATCGTCTTGTCTTCTTCTTAGATAAATGCTGTGATCTGATTGTAGTCTTGTAAAATTTGATTGGCTGAGGTAGTTGTCGATCTTCTGATTCCACATATGAGGTGATTGCTTTAGTCTATACAATGATCAATTGAGCTTACACACAGCTCTCAGTGACAGCTCCAATTAGTCGATTCCTTCAGGTACCATCATGTAGATCTCTTCATCAAGATCGCTATTCAGGAACACAGTTTTTACATCTATTTGGTGAATTTCTAAGTTCAGGACTGTACCGATCGATAAAAGTGCCCTGATCGACATGAATTTCGCCACAGGAGTAAATGTTTCATCATAATTAATTCCTTGCTGTTGTGAATATCCCTTGGCCACTAATCTCGCCTTATACCTGGCAACCGATCTATCAGTGTTGAGTTTCTTTTTAAATACCTATCTGTATCCAATCAGCTTGTGTCCCGCAGGCCCCTCAGGTACAATCGTCCACGTATCATTATTCTTAAGTGATTTAAGCTCTTGATTGATCACTTCTTCCTAAAGCTTTGCATCAGGCAGAGAAATTGCTTCCTTGTAGGTCATTGAGTCATCGGTCGATTCAATTAAATTAGCTTCTGACATGCGATCTTGCCAAATTTATAAAGCTTCAGTGTTGATCAATTGTTCGATTAGCTCCCAGGTGTTGTCATCATCATCATAGCCTAGCCATTTAACCAGATATTGCCTTTTTTCATCAATCTTATGTTCTCCGATAATCGCTTTAATGATATATTCTTGATCTTCTGGATTGACGATTGTTGGGGATTTTAATATAATAGATTCATCAAATGTGACATTGCGGCTGATCTTTATCTTCCTATTGGTTGGATCCCAAAGCCTGTATGCTTTCTTTTTGTCATGATAGCCAATCATTTTAAGCTTTTTGGATCGGGGCACCAGTTTTGACCTTTTTCCTTTATGAATATACATATATGCGTCAGTCCATATAATGCGCAAGTTACTGATATTAGGCTTGTGACCATGCTATAATTCAAATGGTGAAGTACTCTCCTTATTGGCTCACGTTGGCAATTGGTTGCGTAAATATGTAGCACTTGTAGCAAGTTTCGCCCAAAGTTCATCAGGTATGTTGGCAGTGATTTTAATGGCCCAGATCAACTCCATCAATGTCTGGTTATATCATTTGGCAACACTGTTTTATTGTGGCATATCCGGCATTGTCATTTTATGATGAATTCCATTTTTGATTAAAAATTCGCGCATCTCAGTGTTTACATACTCTTCTCCTCCATCTGACTGGAGAATCTTCAGTTTTTGGCCTGATTGCATTTCGGCGAATGCCTTGAATGTCCGGAATCGATCAAATGTATCACTTTTGTTGTCAATAAAATATGTTATGACATAGTGAGTGGCGTCATCGATGAATGTTAATATATATTTCGCTCCATTGACTGATGGCATGGGCATCGGCCCACACAGATCTGAGTGCACCCTTCCGATAGGCTCCATCGATCGATTTTTCATATGTCCGAACAGCTTGCAGTGCGACTTCACGTGTTTATATCCGGTACATATTTCGATTTGTCTGGTTGACAGCTGCACATCTCCAAGCCCTGTGATAAATTTGTTGATTGATTGTAGAGTATTTCGGCCCGGATGACCCAGCTGGTGATGTCATAATATATAGTCATCAATCTTAGAATCGGCGATGTTTGCTTCTAGCTCTAGCTCTGGTGATGTCGATAAATGAAATAGGTCACCATCGGCTTGTCTGATTTTGATTTCTTCATGATCTATGCCGATTTTAATTACTGATCCGTCACTTTTGAAGATTATGTCATTTTCGTTATGTGTCAATGCCCACACAGATATTAAATTTCTGATGATCTCCAGTATATATAAGACGTCCTGTAATTTTAGCTCGTTGTCGAGCTCAATTGTCCCAATGTGCGTCGCACATAGTTTCTCGTTCCCTGCACACATGACCAAGCCATCGTGCTCAGCCACCATCTCGAAAATCTCCAATTGGTTAAACATATGTTGCATGGCACCTGAATCAATGATAGCGCCAATCACCAGATTTGCTTCGGCTCTCGGTTTAGCCTTTTCTTTTTCTGTTTTTACCCAATCGTTGAATTTGTTGCATTGAAATATTCCGTATTCTCCCTCACAGATGTAACATTTCCAAGGGTGTCCCCGAAAATTCCTGCCTCGATGAGTTCTGTGATTGCCACTTTGGTCATTATGATGACCTCCTCGATTGTTTCTGTTATTGTTGTTATAGCCTCAGCTTTGTCTAGCATTTCCACCTTGATTGTCGTGACCGCCGCCTCGGTAGCCGCCTCGGTCACTGCCTTAGTAGCTGCCTCGGTTGCTGCCTCGGTAGCCACCTCAGTCTGTCGCGTGGGCTTCATCACGCCTTTGTTTACTATCCGGGTCAAACCTGATGCATGCGAGTTGTAAAGCCTCCAGCGTTATCGGCATATTCTCCCACGCAAGTATTAATTCCCAGTACCTGGGGCTTAGACTCCGGAGATATTGTGGTATAGCTTTTGTATTGGTCATGTCTTCGATTTGCGCCATAATTCGATTGAACACATCATTATAATCTTCGATCAATCCTTTTTGCTTCATTATCACAAGCTTATCGCGCATTCGTAATAATTGTTCCATTGGTGTGTATTTTTGCATTATAGCCTCTTTAAGCTCATTCCATGAATCAAATTCTCCTGATGTGTTCATATGCCTCCGTAACCACATTCTAGCATTGCCTGTAATTTTACTGATCACTGCATTGACTTCCTCCTTTTGTACTGATAGATTGGCGCTGGTGATAAATTACTCTATGGCATCAAAGTAATCAAACAATCTGGGTGTACCTCCTGACCTATCGAATTTGTTGATCGATCTCAGGTACTCCTTCACTAGATCGTTAAGCTTTGTTGATGTTGTTGGTGATGGTGATAGTGATTGTGTTTGTATTTGTAGCATGTTGCCTTCTGTAGCTGCGTTCTGATTGGTTGGTATGCTAGGTGATATATTTGTTTTGTTGATTTTTACAATCAATTTGCCTAATAGGGTTGCCAGTGTGTCTAATTTATCTTCCTGATTTCTGATCATTGTAGCCATCTGTTCCTATCGATCAAGGCTAAATCCAATATTACTCTGATGGTTGCCATCCAATCCTTCGTTATCGTCATCAGGGGGTTGATATCTGTTGTCTGTTTTTGATTTAGACTACAATCTTGTCAATCTTGTTACTGATGATGATGATGTATATAGATTGTCCATTTTGTTGTATTACATCGTTGAATGCTATGTCATTGCATGTTGTTTATCACGTTGCTTTATCGCGGTGTTGTTTATCACATTGTTTATTGCATTGTTTGATGTATTGTTTATAATGTTAAATAAATACTTACAGTAATCACAGTTGTAACTGCTATGATTGTATAGATACTATAATTGCGTAGATCTCAGGTTGTCGAGCTGCAATTTGAGCGGCTCGAGGCTCATAACCTGTTGAAATTTAATCTTCGAATATGTGTTTTTGGAGTAAAAGAGTGCACTGGCTTATGAAGCCAATATGCGTGTATTTATTAATGCTAATTTATGATTGGTCGATATAAACAAAGATTGTCTAAGCCATGATTGAGTGACGTAACAATCAATCGTTGATGAGAGAGATATAATAAGCTAATAATTTCAACAGAAAGATATAATTCACCTTAATAAATATATCAACATGTAATATTGGTGGTGAAAGGACTTATAGCAGAACCTACCTCAAGATATAACTTATGAATAATAGAAGAAACCTAACATCTCTACCTTTGAAGAAGTATTTATAGTTGAAGAGAAGAAAACAGTAACTTGAGTTAAGAGACTGACAAAAACTGCAATTATACTGAAGAGAAAAATGGAAGAAGCTATTAGCTATGATCTATATGCAGATGAAGACTGTACTCTAGAACTAAAATCATCAGCTTTTATAAAAATCGGAATTGCTATCACCCTACCACCTAGACAATGTATGCAAGTATGGGCAAGAAGTAGACTTTACTGCAATTCTGGAATAGAAGCCTTTTCTAGACTTACAGATAAAGACTATAGAAGAGAAATTAAAGTTAGATTAGTTAACCACAACTACTGCCAATTTGAGATATACTAAGAAGATTGAATTGCTCAAATGGTAATTGTCAAATATAAACAGTAACTATTGAAAGAAGTGAAAGACTTAGAAGAAATGCAACATGGAAAGAAAGGATTTAGATCTACCAGATAAGCCAATGTGATAATGAAAAGACTGAATGATCAGGAAAATACTAAGAAGCATATCTACTCTCTCAATAAAAACTTGTTACTAAATCAGAAGAAGCAGTTACAAGACCTACTGAAGGAGTATGAGAATATCATTATAATCAGCTTCAAGGATCTCCTGGACCAAGTCTTCTTTACTTACTATATTGATATAGGAGATGCTAAACCAATTAAGTAAGTATCTTACAGACTACTAGCCAACTACTATGACTTTGTGCATAAGTATGTTCAAGAACTATTGAAGTCAGAAGTGATTATATAATTAAAGAGCCCCTGGACATCACCTATCAGTATAGTATCAAAGAAAGACAGATAGAGAATGGTTATTGACTACTACAAGTTAAATACAGTTACCAAGAAGTATACATATCTGATTCTACACTTAGAAGACTTACAGAATATATTGAAGAAGGCACAAATCTACTTAACTCTTGACCTGTAGACAGGATACAATCAAATCAGAATAATGCTAGAAGTATAGGAAAAATCAGCATTCATTATACCATTTAGACAGAACAAATTTACAAAGATGTCCTTTAGACTCTGCAACACACCTGCCACCTTCTAAGCTGCAATGAATGAGATCTTCTATAACCTAATTGGACATGGAGTGATTGTATATATTGACAATATTAATATATACTGAAACCTTCACAGAATACATAGTAACCTTAAAAGAGGTATTTGAACAACTTAGAAAACATAGATTAAGGATTAAGCTAACAAAATGCTACTTTAGACAGAAGAAAATTGAATATCTTGGATTTATAATTGATAGAAAAGAAATCTGCCCAGATCTGAAGAAGACCAAAATTGTCAAAGCTTTTTTAACTCCACAAAATAAGATAACCTTACAAGGATTTTTAGAACTAATCCAGTTTTATAAAAGGTTTATCCCTAGATACTCTGAAATTACCATACTCTTGCATATGTTATAAAGAAAGGGAAGAGTATGGGAATGGATGCCAGCTGCACAAACTGCCTTTAGTCTAATCAAGGAAGCACTTATCTATATATCAGTAATAGCAAGGCCGGATCTTACAAAGATGTTCAAGTTATATATAGATATATTGTTATTCAAACTTGAAGCAATTTTGATGCAAGACAACAAAGATGAAGAGCATATAATTGCTTATACAAAATGAGCTACCTATGGAGTAAAACCATTCTATGAAGCCATCCAGTTAGAATATATAGCAGTTATTTAGGTTATATAACACTTCCATCACTTCTTAATTAGAAAGCAATTTACTCTGATAATGGACTACTCAGCTCTCAAATAGCTTCAGAATAAACCAAATCTGACAAGAATATATATATAATAGCTAGCTATATTATAGAAATATGATTTTATAATGCAATACAGAAAAAGATAGAATCATCAGAATGTAGACACCCTTTCATACCTACCTCAATTTATTCAAGACCAACACCCCGAACCAAAAAGAATATACCTATCCAATGGATACTAAACTCTATAACAGATATTTGGATTACTTCAGTAATCTAATCTTTACTAGGATGATGAATGAAAATGATTAATGGCTTATATGGACAATAGCATTCAACTATTTTATTAAGAATAATATACTTTACTAATGACATAGAGGATAGATATAACTTGTAGTTTTTAAACATAAAAAGCAGATAGTACTTCAGACCTCTCATAATCAGCTTGTAGAACACATAGGTGTAGATAATACATATCAGCAATTATCAGAAAAATATTATTGAAAGAATATGTATAAAGATATTAAAGAATATATCAGGAGATGCAATACTTGCTAGAAGAAGCACCAAGGAAAGAAAGTCGAGGTCTTATAACTGATTGTACCTAGAGGACTCTTCAAACATATTGAAATAGATATTGTTGGACTGCTACATACTAAGAACACTTAGAGGAAATTGATATATTATAGTAGCAGTAGATTATCTAACCAAGTACCCTGAAGCAAGAGCTTTGCCCCTTGCAGATACCCTTAATATTGTACCCTTTATCTATTGTGACGGACTAAAATATATTAACGGCGAGATACTCGGAATTGAGTAAGTGTAGAAAATATGTTTCAGGGGTCTTAGCGGTTTATGCAGTAGCGTCTTAAGAAGGGTGTCGTTGTAGGTGTTGACTAGCAAGAATTTAGTATGATCGATCAAATAAAGTATATCTGTTAGAATCTCGAAACTATATCAATTGCTTACTCCTTGAGTAAAGCTTCAGTATCCCTTGGGTTGTCTGTTGTAAGCTTCCTTAGCTTGTTGCAGTCTGAATTTTATTGATAATTGCGAGTGGGGTATTTATAAGAAATTACAAGGTGCTATATGGGCAGCTACCCAGGTTACTACTTAAATTTCTGATTGGCTCAGCTAAATATAAGGTACAAATTGATTGGCTAATGATATATCAGATTATAACGTAATTGGGCGATGAAATAATATATCAGATTGAAATACTATTTTAGGTTATAGCGTGATTGCGGATCTCAACAACGCTAAAGGTCTCAACAATGCTAAAGGTCTCAACGTTGTTGAGAGTCACATGACTTGATCTCACATGATCAAATTGTATGTCATCACAAAATGTTCTGTCACATCTCCTTCCTTTCTGTGAGTTAGACTTCAAGGTACAGTTCTAACTCGGAGAAATCCCTTTGTAACTGTTTTACCTCTTCCTCTAGCTCATTCATTTCATTCTGTGTCAGTTGATTTAGTTAGTGTATACTGCATCGAAAGTGATTCAAAGCACTAGGCTTGTACTTGAATAGTTGATAAATCCGATCGGCCATTCTTGTGTTATAGGCAGGGAGTGCTCCTTTGAGGGCTCATTGACAGATTTCTCTATCCTTCCGGTTCCAGATATGTTCGACTTCTTCATCCCAAAGTTGTGTGATTCGGTAATATTCCTTCCATTCATTGATTCGTGCCAGGTGTTGCCTCCTTTGAATGTTACATACAATCGATTGGGTCTTCTGTAAGGTCGAGCCTTCTATCTCCTCAAGGTCTTCTAGGGGTTCTATATATCGGTAGGCCTCGATCAGGCTGACTCGGACTTCATGGAAGTTGTTCCAGTGGGGCATGATATTTCTTGAGGCAGTTTCGGTGGACAGTATAGGGTAGGATCGTTCCTGTTGTTTTCCGTAACTGATATGTAGTTCCTTTTATACTGGCGATATAATATGGTCCTTCCCATTTTGGGTCCAATTTTGCTGACCATGAGGACTCTACTATGTTCCGGTATAGTAAGACTTGGTCACCAATCTTCAATTTTTCGGTTTCCTTGTGTTCCTTGTCATAATTCTTCTTTTGTCGATCCTGTGTAATGGCAATAAATTCTCTTGCCTTGTTTCGGACGTTGTGTAATTCTTGAATTTCCTTTGTCACACGATGCTCGATTTGCTTTTCCCAGGAGGTGTGGCTGAGTTCCGGGGTGGTCATTACTTGGTCTACCAGCTGATGAGCTTTCCTTCTATAAGCGAGCTCAAAAGGGGTGAACTTTGTTGTTTCTTGTTTCATTGTTCGTAGTGCAAATAAGGTGGAAGGTAGGTACAAGTCCCAATCTCCTCCTTGTGATTGTACTACTTTAGCAATCGTGTTCTTGATAGTCTGATTTGTCCATTCAGTGAGTCTATTTCCTTGAGGGTAGTAGGCAATAGTCTTTATCTGGCAGATCCCAAAGTGTTGCATCAATATCTGCATGAATTTATTAATGAATTCGGTTCCTTGATCAGAGGTCATTTCATAAGATATTCCATGGCAGCAGATAATATCTTCATAGATAAAAGGTACAATATTAAGGGCATCTGCAAGAGGCAAGGCTCTTGCTTTGGAGTACTTGGTCAGATAATCTACTGCTACTACGATGTATCGATTTCCTCTAAGTGTTCTTGGTAGCGGTCCAACAATATCTATTCCAATATGTTCAAAGAGTCCTCCAGGTACGATCGGTTGTAAGGTCTCGATTTCCTTTCCTCAGTGCCTTTTCTAGCAAGTGTCGCATCTCCTGATATATTCTCTAATGTCTTCATATATGTTCTTCTAATAATATTTTTCTAATAGTCATTGATATGTGTTGTCTACGCCTATGTGTCCTGCAAGCTAATGATCATAAGAGGCCTGAAGTACTATCTGCTTTTTGTGTTCAGGAACTACAAGTCATGTCTGTCCTCTGTGTTGTTGGTAAAGTATATTGTTCTTGATAAAATAGTTAAGTGCCGTTGTCCGTATAAGCCATTGATCATTTTCATTTGTCATCCCGATAAAGGTTAGGTTACTGAGGTAATCTAAATATCCATTATAGAGTTTAGTGTCCATTGGGTAGATATATTCTTTTTGGTTTGGGGTGTCGATCTCGGATAAATTGGGGTAGGCATGAGAGGGTGTCCATATTCTGATGATTCCGTCCTTTTCTATATTGTATCATGAAGTCATACTTCTATAATATGGCTAGCCATCGTGCATACATTCCTATCAGATTTGATTTGTTCCAAAGCCATTTGAGGGTTGAGTGGTCTGTTATCAGGGTGAACTGCTTTCCAATCAGGAAGTGGCAGAAGTGTTATATGGCCCAAACAACTGCTACGCATTCCAGTTGGGTGGCTCTATAGGAAGGTTCCGCTCCATGGGTGGCTCGTCCTGCATAAGCAATCACATGCTCTCTGTCTTTGTCATCTTGTGCCAGAATTGCTCCAAGTCCGAATAATGATGTATCTGTATATAGTTTGAATACTTTTGTGAGATCTAGTCTTACCATTACTGGTGTGTGGGTGAGTGCTTCCTTGATCAGGTTGAAGGCAGTTTGTGCAGCTGACGTCCATTCCCATATTCTTCCTTTTCTTTGCAACATGTGTAGGGGTGCGGCAATTTCAGAGTAACCAGGGATAAACCTTTTATAAAACTGGACCAGTCCTAAGAATCCTCGTAAGGTCATTTTATCTTGTGGAGTTGAAAAGGCCTTGATGATTTCGGTTTTCTTTAGGTCTGGGCGGATTTCTCCTCCATCGATTATAAATCTGAGATATTCAATTTTCTTTTATCCAAAGTAGTATTTTGTTGGCTTGATCCTTAATCCGTATTTTCTAAGCTGTTTGAATACCTCCTTCAGGATCACTATGTGTTCTGCGAAGTTCTCTGCATAAATGTTGATGTCGTCGATATACACAATCACTCCATATCCAATCAAATCATAGAAGATTTCATTCATTGTAGCCTGAAAGGTAGCAGGTGCATTGCAAAGTCCAAAGGACATTCTTGTGAATTCGTACTGTCCAAATGGCGTAACAAATGCTGATTTCTCCTGTGCTTCAGGCGTCATTCCGATTTGATTATATCTTACCCATAGGTCCAAGGTTGAGTAGATTTGCACCTTTTTCAACATGTTTTGCAAGTCTTCTGAGTGCGGGATTGGATATATGTACTTCTTGGTGACTGAGTTCAATTTGTAATAATCGATAACCATTCTCTATCCATCCTTCTTTAGTACTATGCTAATAGGTAATGCCCAAGGACTCTTCAACTATATGATTACTCCTGACTCCAATAGTTCTTGAACATGCTTTTGTACAAAGTCATGATAGTTGGCCAGCAATCTATAGAGTACTTGTTTGATTGGTTTGGCATCTTCTGTGTCAATATGGTAAGTGAAGAAGGCTTGGTCCAGTAGGTCCTTGAAACTGATCACAATGATATCCTCATACTTCTTTAGTAGGTCTTGTAACTGCTTCTTTTGATTTGGTAATAGATTTTCATTGAGGGAGTAGATGTACTTCTTGGTATTTTCCTGGTCATCCAGTCTCTCCATTATCACATTTGCTTGTCCAGTCGATCCAAATCCTTTCCTTTCACATCATGTTTCTTCTAAGTTTTCTACTTCTTTCAAAGGTTGCTGTTCACATCTGACAATCACTATTTGGGCAATTTGATCTCCTTGGTATACCTTGAATTGGCTGTAGTTGTGGTTAACTAGTCTAACCTCAATTTCTCCTCTGTAGTCTTCATCTATCAATCCAGGGAAAGCTCCTATTCCAAAGTTGCGGTAGAGTCCACTTCTTGCCTATACTTGCACACATTGTCCAGGTGGTAGGGTAATAGCAATTCTAGTTTTTATGAAGGCTGATGATTTTGGTTCTAGGGTGCAATCTTCATTTGCATATAAGTCGTATCCTGTGGCTCCCTCAGTTTTTCTCTTCAGTATGATTGCATTTTCTATCAGTTTCTTGACTTGAGTTGCTGTATTCTTTTTCTCAACCATAAATACTTCTTCGAAGATAGGGACATTTGGTTCTTTCCACTGTTCATGAGTTGTATCCTAAGGTAGGTTCTACCACAAGCCCTTTCACCACCAATAGTGCATGCTGATGTGTTCATCAGGGTGAATTATTTCTTCTAATATGATGATTTCTTCTTCCGAGTCTGAGTCGCTTTCTTCAATCAAGGTAGGTCCATCATCTTCATCATTTTCCTGGAATAAGGCTCTGACTTCGATAGGTGTCTGAGTAGTATAAACTTCATTGCTCCATTCCTCAGGTACTTCCTTATCTTCATTCTCTTTGGGTATCGTCTGTTCTTGTTCTTGGTCATAATGTTCCTTCCAAGTTCCATAGTAGTTGATATCATATAGTTCGTCCAGATATCTGACCCAGTTTTTGCATTCCCAAAGGTCATAGGGGTTGACTTCATCCCAGTAGCATCCTTGTAAGTAGATGTTGCGATTTCCCTAAAGACATCCTTTGCCGATGTGTCCAATATTTGTCCAAAAACAGTCCCATACTTCTCCAGTGTTGTTTGTGAATGGGTGAGGGTTCCCTCCATTATATGGCCCATGATTCATTGAGGGTGGAGTCCTTTGGTGGGTCTGTGACAATCTTGGTTTCTTGATTCTTTTCTTGGTTGGCAAATACATCTCCAAGGTATCTTAGTAAGGTATCAACTTTGTATCGCTGCAGGTGCACATTATCTCGGCGCAATAGATGCATTGCTTACAGAATAGACATCTAGTATTCCTCATATTGTACTCGACCAACTGGTTTTTCTCCAAAGGCATCAGGTGGCGGTATTCACTATGGATTACTACATTAGCTTCTTCTTCTTCTACCAAATTGAGGTGTACCTGTCCAGGGGTTATTTCCTTATCTGTGTTGTTTTCATCTTCTGGTCTCTAAGTGAGTTTCAGTACTACTCCTTTCTGAATATCCAGAGATATGCTGAACTTTCTTCCATGGTTGACGAAGATTAGCCTTTATGCATCCAGGTCAATTCTGGCTTTAGCTTTCTTTAACCAGCTGTTGCCTAGGATGGTATTGTAGGATTGTGCATCGGTAACAACTATTCTGATAGGAATTATTTCTGTTCTAAACTGGACCGGTACTTCTCGGAGTACTCCTAAAGGTACGCTGCTTTTTCCACTTGCAACAACCAAAGTAGAGGTGGCAGGTTTATCAATATCCTATCCTAGGTGGTCTAGGAAATGCTTGGCGATGATGCTAACTCCTGCTCCAGTGTCGATAATAACTGAGCATGCTAATCCTCCAATATTGCATTGTGCGTAGGCAGATGAGGTATAGGTTTACTCTTCTTATTCTTCAGTAGTGTTAACTTCCTCGAATCGAATGGTTGGTTTGGTTTCTGTAATCTGTGTCTTCACCTTCTGCTTCGTCGATGGTGCGATCTGGAAGAGTTGTTTAAAGGTAATGTTGGCCTTTTGGCTGGCAATGTCCTGCCACGGGTCATACTTGAATTCTCTAACCCTCCTGGGCTTCTTCTCCTTGTTTTCTTCCTGATCCATCATTTCTTCATCTCTAGTAGTTGAAGTAACTGTCTCACCAGGTTGCATTATTTGTTTGAAGGCTTTGTCCCATTAGTCTTCATTCAGCTGTTGTCTTTGTGTTAGCTTCTTAGGCTTCTCGATAACAACCTCAGGTTCCTGAGTTAGTTTCTTCCTTGGGTAGGGAGTCTTCCTAGTAGTAGTGTGGCTGACTGCTTCGACAGAGTAGGCTTCCAGGTATTCTTCACTAAATTCCTCATCTTTTTCCTCGATTTCTTGCACTACATTGGCATGGTTGGCCTTCTTTTCTTTTTCTTTCTCCCATCCTTCTTTCCAACTTCTAGTTCGGCAATCTTTGGCAAAGTGACCACATCTTCCACAAAGAAAGCAATTTATTTCAGTCTTATTGTGTTTTTCAGCAATGAAAGTCCCTCTCGGTTGCCTATTCTGGCAGATTACCTTAGCTTCAAGATCAGCTATGTGTGCTGTCATTTCGGAGAACATCTTGGTAATCTTTCCCATTTCATCCTCATGTGTTGTTTTTCCTGTTTTTGCTATAACCGTCAGTTTAATAGTGTTCTCCTTGGATGGTTCAGCTGATGCAGATACCATTTAAACTATGGGTATTCCAGTGCTGAATTTTCTGCGTAAGTCTTGTGGTAACTTGTCATATAAGGATGCCGAATGTCCTGCCTCAGTATCCCAAAAGGCCTGTGCCATTCTAACTTTCTCCTCCATTCTTCAAGGGCTAAACCTCTTGATATGGCGTTGGAGATCTGCGGGTAAGCTGTTCATAAACACCATTTCTCGTACAACTAGGCTGGTTTCTCCACATAGTTACATGTACTGATTGATGGTGATAACCCAGTCTTCCAGGTACTGGTTGATCGATATCTTCATGTTGAATAGCTGTTCTTTGATCGATTCTCATTTCTGTTCAGTGAAATACTTCTCCTCTAGCTAGGCTCTTGTAACATCCCAATGAGCAGTGGCTAATGCTGCAGCGGTGGGTGCATTTCTAGCTGCTGCTGTGGCTGCAAGGAGTAATCCTCCTAGTCCAGTGGCTGCTACATCCGTTAGGGCTACACGGTATGCCTCTCTTGCAGGTCCTCTAAGTTGGGTGGCTAAAATAGGGATCCATTGAGTGCTGACCATTCCTTTGGCTGCAAAGTAGCTTTCCAAATCATCCAGGAATTCTCGAACATATTCTTTAGTATATCCGTAAAAGGTAGGTAGTCTGTCTGCTATGGTTTCTTCATCTTCTTGAGGTCTTCTCCTAGGTAGTTGTAGTAATGCAAGTGGTGGTGGTGGTAGTGCCATTCTTGCTTTTATCTTCCACTATAGGTTTCGGCAAGTTCAGTTATGCAATATAGGTAACAAATCAGTCAAGGTGTTGATTGATTTTCTGTCAGTCGGCACCAATTGTGATGGACTAAAATATATTAACAGCGAAATACTCGGGATTGAGCAAGTGCAGAAAATATATTTTTAGGGGTTTTAGCAGTTTATGCAGTAGCGTCTTAAGAAGGGTGTCGGTATAAGTATTAACTAGCAAGATTTCAAGTACGATCAATTAAATAAAGTGTATTTGTTAGAATCTCGAAACTATCTCAATTGCTTACTCCTTGAGTAAGGCTTCAGTATCCCTCAGGTTATCTGTTGTAAGCTTCCTTAGCTTGTTGCAGTCTGAATTTTATTGATAATTGTGAGCGGGGTATTTATAAGAAATTACAAGGTGCTATATGGGCAGCTACTCAGGTTACTACTTAAATTTCTGATTGGCTTGGCTAAATATAAGGTATAAATTGATTGGCTAAGATATAATAAAATGATATATCAGGTTATAATGTAATTGGGTGGTGAAATAATATATCAGATTGAAATACTATTTTAGGTTATAATATGATTGTGGATCTCAGTAACACTTCAACTCTCAGTAACACTTCAAGTCTCAGTAACACTTCAAGTCTCAGTAACACTTCAAGTCACATGACTGTAATCTCACATGACCTAATTGTATGTTATCACAAAATGTTCCATCATAATCTTTATATATAGTCTATCTTTTGTGCATGATTTAGTTCAACTGGGCTAGAGCATACTTGGAGAGCAATTTCTCAGTGAAGTCCGTTCATGAAAGACTGCTCTATGATGAGGTCCTGGTTAGCTGCTGGATATCCTACAAGGTCTACTGCATATTGTATCTTCATGTGGAAGGTAAGGGGACTTTCATTTATTCCTTGGTACATTGATGCTAGCTGATCCTTCATGCTTTACTGTATGTCAGCAGTATAGTAGATTCTCCTTAACCATGCAATGGCATTGATAAAGGTTACTGCGGCATCAGCTTCTGCATTTGCTCCTCCTGCTCCTACATTAAATCTTCCATTTGCTGCTGTGGCGAGTATTGTGGCATTGTATGCAATCTTGGCAGGTCCTCGTAAAACTGCTTTTAGGATATTTACTTTTGCAACATTGTTGAACTGTTGGATTGCATTGTAAATCTGCAAATCTTTGATAAACTTGATTACTGATTCGGCTGGTACGTAACCAGTGAAGGTTGGTAGTCTTTCTGTCATTTTATATGTATTGTTTTCTGGTTCGTCATCTGTTTTGTCGTTGGATGATTTGTAAAATAATGCTTATAGGTCATCACCAAAATCGATAGCTGATTCATTATCTAATAATAATCTGTTATGTATTGTAAGAGAGGTGATGGATTCTCTTATCTCACTATAATCATCGTCCAAAGGGTCAGGTATAATAAATTCTTCTTCCTTGGAGCCAGAACTGTTCAGTGATCTTCTTTGTATGAAAAGCGGGGGTGTCCTTCGATGATCCATTTTGAACAATGCTGTCTTCTGCTATGGGTGCGCTGTCATTGTTTGAAGAGGTAGTTTGGTTCTGCTTGAATGAGGATGTGAGAGTCAGTCTTTCGATAACTCTCCTGCCAGTTGGTACCAAGATGTGATAAATGTACTAATAACTGGTCGTTTGTTCATTGAGAATGCTCAGAGTGTCAGATGTGATATCTCCCTTTGTATATCCTTACTACAGCTAATCGTGCTATGCTCTTCAGGCTTTACTATGACTGATATTGAGATATTCCAAGACTCTGTGCAAACTGATTTATTTACGTAGATAGAAATAGAGGGAGTATTTATATAAATTTAAGAAGCTAAAGAACAACTAATAAAGACTTCGCTTATGAAAATACAATCCAATTGTTGCGAAGAATATGTAGTAACTCTTTTGCTGAAATAAAAGGTATCATGCCAAAATAAAAGGAGTCATGCTGAAATAAAAGGCATCATGTCGAAATAAAAGGAGTCATACTGAAATAAAAGAAAGGGGACAAAGTGTTACAATAACTTTCTAAATCAAGCATAGTACAAATTCATGAAAATCAGTCAATTCGGAGGTCGGCCATTACAATATATTAAATAAATTCTAAAAGAAGAATAAAAGTTTAGCAGAAGAAAATAAATAACTAATGACAAGATTTGGTATTAATAAAAATACTAATTTAACTTTAGCAGAAATTAGACAACAGTTAGACTAAAATATATTAATAGCAAAATACTCAGAATTGAGTAAATGCAGAGAATATATTTTAGAGGTCTTAGCAGGTTATGTAGTAGCATCTTAAGAAGGAGTT
The DNA here is from genome assembly GCA_003990785.1 of Endogone sp. FLAS-F59071. Taxonomy (NCBI): domain Eukaryota; kingdom Fungi; phylum Mucoromycota; class Endogonomycetes; order Endogonales; family Endogonaceae; genus Endogone; species Endogone sp. FLAS-F59071. The sequence continues at coordinate 40,950 of RBNK01000015.1, read as the reverse complement.
ATATATCTATATAAGTATTAACTGGCAAGAATAAGTATAATCGATTGAATAAAAGTATATCTATAAGAGTTTTAAAAAACTATCTCAATTGCTTACTCCTTGAGTAAGGCTTTTTACTATCTCTCAGGCTATCTATTATAAGCTTCCTTAGCTTGTTATAGTCTGAATTTTATTGATAATTGTGAGAGAGGTATTTATATAAATTGAAGGAAGTACTATATAGGTAGCTACTCAAAACTTCTAATATAAATTGATTGGCTAAGGTAAAATAAAATACTATATCAAGTTATAATATAATTAAATGGTGAAATGATATATTAGATCAAAATACTATTTTAGATTATGATGGCATTAAGGTTTGTAATAATACTGAGAGTTATAATAATATTAAGGGTCATAATATTACTATAGTTATATGACTATGATCTCATATAATCAAAATTAGTATCATTATCAAAATATTCTATCACATCTCCTTCTTTTCTCTAAGTTAAACATCAAGGTATAGTTCTAACTCAGAGAAATCTCTTTGTAATTATTTTACCTCTTCTTCTAACTCTTTTATATCATCTTATGTAAGCTGATTTAGTTAGAATGTACTATACTAAAAATAGTTAAAGGTACCAGATTTATGCTTAAATAGCTGATAGATTCACTCAGCTATCTTAGAGGTATAGGTAGAAAGTACTTCTTTAAGGGCTTGTTAGCAGATCTCCCTGTCCTTTCAGTTCTAAATATGTTCAACTTCTTCTTCCTAAAGTTATGCAATTTGATAGTACTCCTTCTATTTATTAATTCACACTAAATGCTATCTTCTTTAAATATTATATATAATCAATTGAATCTTCTATAAGGTTAATCTTTCTATTTCTTCAAGGTCTTCCAGGGGTTCTATATGTTGGTATGCCTTAATTAGGCTAACTTGGACTTCATAGAAGTTATTCCAGTAGGGTATGATATTTCTTAAGGTGGTTCCAATGAACAGTATAGAGTAGGATCATTCCTGTTATTTTTCATAACTGATATGTTGTTTCTTTTATACTTGTGATATAGTATAGTTCTTCCCATTTCAAGTCTAATTTTACTGACTATGATGACTCTACTATGTTTCAGTATAGTAAGACCTGGTCACCAATCTTTAACTTTTCAGTTTTCTTGTATTCCTTATTGTAATTCTTCTTTTGGTGATCTTGTACAATAGCAATAAATTCTCTTGCCTTGTTTTGAACATTATGTAATTCTTGAATTTTCTTTATTATATAGTGTTCTATTTATGCTTCCTAGAGGGTATGGCTGAGTTCTAAGGTAGTCATTACTTGGTCTACTAGCTGATGAGCTTTTCTTTCATAAACAAACTCAAAAGGGGTAAACTTTATTATCTTCTATTTTATTGTTCATAGTGTAAATAAAGTAGAAGGTAGGTACAAGCCCCTATCTTCTTCTTGTAATTGTACTACTTTAGTAATTATATTCTTGATAGTTTGATTCATTTATTCAGTGAGTCCATTTCCTTAAAGATAGTAGGCAATAGTCTTTATCTAGTGGATCCTGAAGTGTTGCATTAATATCTGTATGAATTTATTAATAAATTCAGTTCCCTGATTAGAGGTCATCTTATAAGGTATCTCATGGCAGCAGATAATATCTTTATAGATAAAGGATGCAATATTAAGGGTATCTACAAGAGGCAATATCAGAAAAATAATTAATTAATCTATGAACTATTTTACTAAAAGCTGCAAACCATTTTACTAAGAGCTACAAACAAAATAGCCATGAATATAGATGCTAGTTATAGACTGCAAACTATTATTAGTAAACAGCTGCAAACAGCTGTGAACTATCCTAAAACTCTGCTAGAACAATATCACAAACTACAAACTAGCTAGAACAGCCTGCAAATAGCCTGCAAACAGCTTATGAGCATAGATACTAGTGAGAGAAGACTGAAAGATTTATACAAATACGAAATGCCCTGATTCAACAATGATGAGTACCTCTGAAGCCAAGTCATTGAAGCATACTAAGCCTTAGAAGACCTTCCATCCAAACTATTACCTGAGGAAGGATCTGCCCTATAAAGAACTCAAATAATAATAAAGAACATTGACATTGCTCAAAAATAACAAACACAAGATGAATTTCAGGCCTACTATAAGATCGCAAGGATCTGGGAAGAAGATCTCGAACATGTATAGGACTGATGACATGCAGAGGCATGCAAACGAGCACTATATTAAGGGATTCTACTCCAATCTTAAAGGATTGCCCTCCGGATTTACAGACTCTTCCAGTTCTGACCAGCCGCCTTGAAAAGACTTACCAAAATTAGACTATCTACATTTCACCAGCTATCTCAAACTGCCTTTGAGGAACTTAAAGAAGAAATCAGTATAATACAAAGAGATTTCGACCAATTAGAATAGTTCCTTGATTTGTGAAACCTTTTAACCGTCTTAACTTTTTAACTATCGTAAATCTTTAACCATCTTAAATCTATAACTTGTATAACTCATTACATCTCATAAATCCATAATCAGTTTATATTTTGAATAGTCAATAGTTTTGAGAGTAGTAACAGGGCAGCTACCCATATAGCATCTCTCCAAAACTGTATAAATATCCTTATTTATTTCATTTAATAAATCTTTGCCTGAGCTTGAGCCCAATACGAGTCTAATAATCCAAACATAACTGGTGAAGAAAGTATTGCTTAGTGAATTCGAGCTGAGAAAGAGAACCTTTGACATCTAACAGATAATTGATTGCTGATATACATCTAAAGGGACTAATATTCCCTAGCACCTCTTAATATATACTTTAATATTTTCGCAGTTTTATTCTTCTACACACTCTATTTTCCACTTTGGTTTTACCTACAGTATGGATTTTAGCCTAGCTACTGGTTCCCGATTGAGCCCTCTATATCTTCTATACTTAGCTAATCCCAGAGTCTTATCCTTACATTTTGGTATCCAACGTGAGGGGGTAATATTTGATTTTATTGAGTATATACCCCAGTGATATACTTTCACTACCATGAACAACCTTGACAAGATGGACCATCCAGACATACCACCAAGATTAGTAAAGATACCGATTCGGAAACACTACTGAAGACTATCACAAGAATCAGATAGATCAGACATATCTATAAGTACTATTGGAATTACTATCACCTACGAGCATATTTAACTATCAAGAGAAGGAACCAAAAGTGAATACGACAGTAAAGGAGTAGAAAGTATCTACCAAGAAGAATTGGATGGACTAATCTGGCATTGGACTGATGATTTTGAAATCAATACACTATTTGAAGAATAAGAAGAAGAACCAACAGAACAAGATTTCGACATATCACTATCACCACCTACCTTTTCAGGATATACACTAGCCGAGTCAGTGAACTGATTCATTAATGACATTTAACTTTACATTGTAGCAAGAGGACTAAATGTGGCATAATATGGTGGCATCATTATAGCAGCACTTAGAGGACTGGCAAAGACTCAATACAATGCAGCGATTGCAGCAGGAGTAGCAAATGGAAGCTTAGCAGCACCACCAACTGACGCAGCATCTATCACAACTTATAATACATAGTTAAGAACCAGATATCATACAGCAGAAATACAACAACAGCTAAGAGATCAGATCATGCAAACTGTACAAGAAAAAGGCCAGTTACCTTTAGAGTTCTACACTAAAGTCTGAGACATGATCGAAACCACAGGATATGTAGATGCAGTTCAAGACCAGGTAGCAGAATCAACCTTCATACAGGGAATATAAGCAGAATTAGCACTCGTGATTCGGTCATCACCTACTACTCTTGACCTACTTGGAAAAGTTAATTTCACTTAGAGATATTGGTTGGTACAAAATCCAGTCAAGACATCTACTAACAGATGGTGGTGCCTATATTCAGAAGAAGAGAAGTTAGTGAACCATATTATCCTACACCAGTCATCAACGTAACATTAACTGGAAAACCAGTACCTACTGAGCAAGATATTGACGAGTTAACTACCAAGTTTGCTAGGATGGAAGCATACATCGCTAACATTGAGAAAAAGCAGTACCAACCCAGACAACAGACTTACAACTCTTCTTATAGTGCCCAACCTGCAAATTGGAATAACAACTAGAATAACAGGAATTACGATCGATTCTTGACATGCTACAAATGTGAAGAAGAAGGACACATTGCCAGAAATTGTCAGTCAGAGACAAATAGAAGAGCAGAACCAAGCAACAGTAACTGCTAACAGCAGACCAGACAGAGAGATGGGATGTATCTTGCACAAATGCCAACCCTCCAGATTCAAGAGATCTTTGAAGATAGTGACAATGAAGATATCTGGATTCTACCAGCCATACCAGGAAGGAAACCAGGCCAACCTCCAGAAAAACCTTACAATCGCCTGGAAGGAAACAAGAAGAACAAGAAACCTAAGGTAGTCATCGAGCGCAAGAAGCCTGAAGTCATATATGAGGCCTCGGATTTCAGCAAGTTCGAAGAACCTAGTCAAGATTAACCAATGTCAGAAAGCCCAAGCCATGAAACCTGGACTTGACGTACCAAAACCTATCACTATAATGCCTGGGAAGATATGAAGAATCGCTAAGTTAGCATGACCTTTGCTTAAGCAGTGGAACTTAACCCAGCCATCAAGACCCAAATCAGAGAAGAACTGAGTGATATCAAACCAGGATTCAAGGTGATCAAGATCAACCAGGCCCAACCATTAGCAGAAGAAATGAGTGATGAAGAAGATACCAGGAAAGTCTCGGCCATTGCTACATGCTGTGATAGAACATTTTGTAATGACATACAATTTGATCATGTGAGATCACAGGTCATGTGACTCACAATAACGCTAAGACCTGTAGCATTATTGAGACTTATAGCATTGTTGAGACCTATAGCATTGTTGAGACTTGTAGTGTTGTTGAGATCTGCAACCACACTATAACCTAAAATAGTATTTCGATCTGATATGTTATTTCATCGCCCAATTACATTATAACCTGATATATTATTTTATTATATCTTAGCTAATCAATTTGTACCTTATATTTAGCCAAGCCAATCAGAAATTCAAGTAGTAACCTGGGTAGCTGCCCATATAGCACCTTGTAATTTCTTATAAATACCCTGCTCACAATTATTAATAAAATTCGGACTGCAACAAGCTAAGGAAGCTTCTTACAGACAACCTGAGGGATACTGAAGCCTTAGTCTGAGACTAAGCAATGGTTAAAGAGAGAGAAGTTTATTATTATACAAAGCTTATTACATTACATTCACTATATAATACACTTTCCTGCTAGTCACCCCCACCCTTCAAAGCCACTACTACATAACTCGCTAAGACCCTAAGATATGCTACAGTGAATATTTTGCTGTTAGAATATTTTAGTCCATCACAATTGGTGCCGACTGGCAGGAAATCATCGGAGAACCACCCATCCGACCAGATTTCCGTCATCTATATTGCTTGACAAGAACAGCCAAAAAAAACAAGTACAGCTGCCACCCTCGATGAAGTGGCACCAAGTTGACCTAGACCTAGACAATCGATACATTGGAGCAGCCAAGAGAAATATTGATTAGAGCTACAGTATGCACCCTGTACTCAGGTGCAGATTCGAATCACTGGTATGACCAGGTTCCACCCAAGATAAGACCTATGTGAAACATATGATCGCCAGAGAGCAACAATATTGCCAGAGAGCAAAATGGACAGAAAATGAATTACTGAGTTGAACGAGAGACACACGGACTGAACGAACTGATGAAGAAACTGAACAAGAAATGGATAAATTATAACTACCTCGAAGCCAGTGCCCCCTGGTATATGCTATAGGAAATAACCAGAAGGACCACTGATGCCTGCCCTAGAGGAAGAACAAAATGATCACTGCAACGATTAGACTTGAAGAACATTCGGCATGTAGTTTGACAGAACATACATCCTCGGATTACTAACTAGATCAGGTCCCGAACATGATAAGCCTGAATAGAAGAGACTGGAATGAACAACTGCTAGACAGACAGACAGATGGATGTACCTCGCAGAAACCCTTGGAGGAAGATAAAGCAATGGACGGCCATCTACTTAGGTTGACTCCTAGATGGAAGAAGAACAATTTTAAAAACGTTTATTAATTATGAGAAACCTATAGAATTTATTAGGAATTCTCTCTCTGGACAAACTCAGCAAAAATCATATTACTTACTTGGATGAGCGACCAACTTGATCAACCTCTGGGAACTCGTTGCTCTCATCTGAATCAAATAGAACAACAGCAGAATCAAACAGAATAGCACGAACAAGAGAAGGACTCCCTAGAGCATGCCAGCTTCGGATAGCCCTTACTGGAGTCCGAAATCCATCCGAATCAGAAGAACCTGCTAGTGAATCAGGAACTTCGCTCTTGTCCCTGATGAAGAGATTTACATAGAAATTAATAAGAATTCTCAATCCTGACGAAATTATTAAAGAAGAAGATACTTACCTATCATCAACTTCAGGAGGTTCATTCTCCTTATCTGATGACCCCGAAGGCACAGGACTCGAGACCAGGATACTCGAATTCAAAACTTCAACCCCAAAAGAATCCGAATATCCTTCAGAAGTCGCCAGATTTTGAGACAGTTCTAATTATATAAGAAAAATATAGCAGAAGAAAACCGTCAGTAAATGAAAATACTTTAGAAAGATTCCCACCTACTGCAGTACCTACCAGGATATAGCATTGCATTTGCATCAAAGCCCTCGTCAACTGGGAGCAGCTGAGTTGCCACACCATCGTCATCATCGTCATCATCGAAATCAAGACTCGCCGCAATAGCTACTTCGACCTCTTCTTCCTCCTCTTCTTCACGTTCAAAATCTGGACTTGCCACAGGACTGGGAGTCAAGTCTGGTTCATAATACCAGGCTGCTTCATCTCAAAACCCCGGAGGAGTTTTGCAGATGACCTCACCATCCTCAGAAGTAGCCAGAGGTGCTAGAAGATTAAAATACATAGCAAAGTCATAAGAAAAGAAATCAGTAATGATCAAGGACACTTCTGATCAATCACAGATATCTCATGCAACTTACCAACCCATCGATGCTTGGGAGGATGGTCAACATCCTCAGAATCTGCTGTATCCAAAAACCGTTGACTGGGAGGAGTTTTGCAGACAATCTCATCATCATCCTGGCAACGCTTGCCAAGGACAGAAGTAACTGGATATTGTTGACACTGCGAAGTCATAGTAAAAGTATATGAAAAGGGAGTAGTGTGTGAATTAGAAGACTTTTGGAGTTGCAAGACAGAGACGTCGGATGACCCCATTCTTATACTTGCCGAACGAACACCCAAGCAACCCAAGCATGAGCACCCCCGAATCTCGGCGAGACTCCAAGAACTTACTCACGCGCTAGAAAGACCTCATTGCTGACCCAAGCAAGCAAGACAACCCTTGTTGAAGAGAACAGACAAATTCGGACAACAAGAGAAGCTAGACACATGACGAGATTCAGCCACAAAGCTTACAAAGACATACCTTCCCCAGCTAAGAAATGAATCGCCAAAAGAAAGCAAGTCACCAAGCTCAGAAACGGAATCACGCGCGAATCCCACGCCCCCAGAAGCCAGGACACCTCATGGCGAGATTCAGCAAGACTGACAACTGCCGCATTCAGATAAGCACGACACGCATGTACACATACCCGCCTGAATCACTCACCTTGTTCTGCCAATAACCCTAGCGAATGACAGATGAATCAGTTCAGATCGTCAGCATTGAATGTGCTCGTCACGAACGAAGCCAGGACACCTGACCGAGGACCCGATCCACGCCCGAATGACCGAATGACCTGAGAGTTAGAAGGAAAATAGACGACGAATTAGCTCGCGCCCGAAAACAAGCTTCATAGATAAACAAAACGAATCATGCCATCCAAATCACATGACCTACCCCCTAGGCGTAAACAAAACGAATCATGCAAGGAATGCACCGCGACCACCGCTTATGGTAAAATCTAGAGTTTACTTACCGAAATCAGCAGAATGACTCACACGCGCACTACGTGGAGAGATTCTTGAGAATTCTAGCAAGATCTTTGCGAAAAAAAAAAAAAGGGAAGAAAACGAAAGAAAGTCAGAATGACCGAAATGAGCAAGTCGAGCGCCACGAATCTAGAATGACTGAATGAATCCAGAATGATCGTGTACCTCGGACAGACAGACGTACAGACAGACGAATCAGTGTAGAGGGCAAGAACGACGACATGTAGAAGATTTAGGAGATTTTGAAAAAGGACAGTGAGCACAGTCTTCAGTTATATCCTTTTTTTAATATTTTGACATCCCGGAGTCTATTTTATTCAGTTGTCACAGTTACATCAGTTATTTTATTCATCGAACAATTATTATTTTCTTCATCGATCCCTATTCTATTATTATTGCATCGAACAATGATACTCCCGATTGATTTTACCCCCTTTTTATTATTATTGCAATGCACTCGATCGATTTCCATTTTCCCTGATGTATTTCTTTCCTTTTTCCTCTGACATATTTCATTTATCATCTTAGTAACTTATTCCCTTTTATTCAGATTGGACGGAATCATCAGAATGTGGACACCCTCTTATGCCTACCCTAATTTATCCGAGATCGACACCCCGAACTAAAAAAAATATACCTACTCAATGAACACTGAACTCTATAACGGATATTTGGATTACCTCAGTAACTTAACCTTTACTGGGACGACGAATGAAAATGATCAATAGCTTATATAGACAATGGCACTCAACTATTTTATCAAGAATAATATACTTTACCGACGACACAGAGGACAGATATGACTTGTAGTTCCTGAACACAAAAAGCAGATGGTACTTCAAGCCTCTTACGATCATCAGCTGGCAGGACACATAGGCATAGACAACACATACCAACGACTATCAGAAAAATATTATTGGAAGAATATGTATAAAGATATTAGAGAATATATCAGAAGATGTGACACTTGCCAGAAGAGGCGCCGAGGAAAGAAAGTCAAGACCTTACAACCGATTGTACCTGGAGGACCCTTCGAACATATTGGAATAGACATTGTTGGACCATTACCAAGAACACTTAGAGGAAATCAATATATCGTAGTAGCAGTAGATTACCTGACCAAGTACCCCGAAGCAAGAGCATTGCCCCTTGCAGATGCCCTTAATATTACACCCTTTGTCTATGAAGATATTATCTGCCGCCATGGAATACCTTATGAAATGACCTCTAATCAAGGAACTGAATTCGTTAATGAATTCATGCAGATATTGACACAACACTTCAGAATCCGCCAGATAAAGACTACTGCCTACCACCCTCAAGGAAATGGACTTACTGAATAGACGAATCAAACCATCAAGAACATGATTGCTAAAATAGTACAATCACAAGGAGGAGATTGGAACTTGTACCTACCTTCTGCCTTATTTGCACTACGAACAATGAAACAAGAGACAACAAAGTTCATCCCTTTTGAGCTTGCTTATGGAAGAAAAGCTCATCAGCTAGTAGACCAAGTAATGACTACCCCGGAACCCAGCTACACCTCCTGGGAAATGCAAATCAAGCATCATGTGACAAAGGAAATTCAAGAATTACACAACGTCCAAAACAAGGCGAGAGAATTTATTGCCATTGCACAAGATTGACAAAAGAAAAATTACAACAAGGAACACAAGGAAACCGAGAAATTGAAGATTGGTGACCAAGTCTTACTATACCGAAACATAGTAGAGTCTTCCTGGTCAGCAAAATTGGACCCAAAATGAGAAGGACCATACTATATTGCCAGTATAAAAGGAACTACGTATCAGTTACGAAAAATGACAGAAACGATCTTACCCTATACTATCCACCGAAACCACCTCAAGAAATATCATGCCCCGATGGAACAACTTCCATGAAGTCCGAGTCAACCTGATCGAGGCCTACTGACATATAGAACCTCTGGAGGACCTTGAGGAGATAGAAGGATCGACCCTACAGAAGACCTGATCGATTGTACGCAACATTCAAAGGAGGCAACATCTGGCATGAATCAATGAATAGAAGGAATACTACTGAATCACACAACTCTGGGATGAAGAAGTTAAACATATCTGGAACCGGAAGGACAGAGAAATCTGTCAACAAGCCCTCAAAGAAGCACTTTCTGCCTATGCCACAAGAATGGCTGAACGGATTTATCAACTATTCAAGCACAAGCCTAGTGCTTTGAATCACTTTCGGTGCAGTACACACCAACTAAATCAACTAACACAGAATGACATAAAGGAGCTAGAAGAAGAAGTAAAACAATTACAAAGAGATTTCTCTGAGTTAGAACTATACCTTGAAGTCTAACTCACAGAAAGGAAGGAGATGTGATGGAACATTTTGTGATGACATACAATTTGATCATGTGAGATCACAGGTCATGTGACTCGCAATAACGCTAAGACCTGTAGCATTGTTGAGACCTGTAGCATTGTTGAGACCTATAGCATTGTTGAGACTTATAGCGTTGTTGAGATCTGCAACCACACTATAACCTAAAATAGTATTTCGATCTGATATGTTATTTCATTGCCCAATTACATTATAACCTGATATATTATTTTATTATATCTTAGCCAATCAATTTATACCTTATATTTAGCCGAGCCAATCAGAAATTTAAGTAGTAACCTAGGTAGCTGCCTATATAGTATCTTGTAATTTCTTATAAATACTCTGCTCACAATTATCAATAAAATTCAGACTGCAACAAGCTAAGGAAGCTTCTTACAGATAACCTGAGGGATACTGAAGCCTTAGTCTGAGACTAAGCAATAGTTAAAGAGAGAGAAGTTTATTATTATACAAAGCTTATTATATTACATTCACTATATAATACACTTTCCTGCTAGTCACCCCTACCCTTCAAAGCCGCTACTGCATAACCCGCTAAGACCCTAAGATATGCTACAGTGAATATTTTGCTGTTAGAATATTTTAGTCCATCACAATGCACTATCAAGTCAATACCTTTTGAAGCCATCATCGATTCAGGAGTAGAAGGATGCATCATTGCCAAGAAAGCACTTGACAGATTAGGATGGGGAATCGAACTGCCAACAAGTCTGAACTTCACTACAGCAGGCAGCAACCATGCAATACCCCTTAGAAAAATGAAAGACATTCCCATCTGATTCGGAGATATCACTATACCTGTGACCATGCTTGTCGTTGACATGCAGACCTATAATGTTATCTTAGGAAATGAATGGCTAGACAAAGCAAGAGCTGTCATTGATATCTTTGGTGAAAGAATGAGGATTACCTGCAGAGAAAGAACCTTCCAGATTCCCATCAGCATTCACAAGGGAGCTTGACCCGAAACAGAGGATATTATACATGAACCCAATTAAGTTATAGTTGCTCAACCTGGATTAAGTTACAGTATTGACTTCGAGGATATAGATGATGAAGAAAAAGCTCAACATGGCTGGCAACTACTTTACAAGAAGGAATGGAACTACCTCATCAGTTGGAACATGAAATACCAATACTGTCCATTCTGTGAACAAAGGATTTACTGTGCAGAAATGATGTGCAACTGTCCACAAACAAAGCAGATCCCAAAAGAAGACAGTCTTCAAGAATACATGCCTGCCAAACCACGGATATATAACAAGCCTCTACAACCCAAGAAGCAAGAAATGCCAGATCTTTATCAAGGACTGTACTCAGGAAAACAACCACACCCCTTTAAAGATAGAAGCCGCATCTGGGATATCTGCAAAGAGAGGGCACCTTTTATTGGCAAGTCACATTTCTTCGGAAACCAAGATAATTTTCAGAATAAATACTAGGATGAATAGAATGTATGAGATATGTAGATAGTAGCCAAAAGATCAGAGTATCCAGACCAACACTTTGACTACAAGTATTATGGAACCTACCTCAAAGACTAGGATAATGAACATCACCGAGAACACAATGAAGACATGATTAATGTTATGATCAATGCTCACCGAACTAACTACAAGCTACCATTACCTCAGCATGCTACAGAAGAATCAGCAGGACTTGACCTTATGACCCCAGAAAGCATATCTCTACAACCTAGAGATAGCACAATTCTCGACACCAGATTTGCCTTAGAAATACCAGAAGGACATTTTGGAATGGTGAAACTGAGAAGCTCATTAGCAAAAGCAGGACTCACTACAGATGCAGGAGTAATTGATCAAGATTATACTGGAACTATCAGAGTCATCGTAGTCAACTGACACTGAACCAATCGGATTGACCTAGAAAAAGGAGACTGAGTTGCATAAATGATTATCCTACCTTATGCAACAGTTACACTCCGAAAGCAACATCCCAACTTGGTCAGAACTACAGCCAGAGGTCAAGGCAGATTTGGATCAACTGGAGTCAATACAGCTATTGTAAACCAATGACAAATTTCAGTAAATCAAAAAGAAGAAGGAAAGAATGACCACCTAGCAGTTAAAATTGGAAGAAACTTACAAGAAGGACAAATTATAGAAATCAAGGCAATTATCAACAAGAACCAAGATATCTTTGTAACAAGTTTGGAAAGTACCACAGGAGCGGACCTCAAGTACCAATATTATATCGATACAGGTAACCATGAACTAATCAAGAAGGTACCCTACTGCCTCAACCTGAGCTATCAAAAATGGGTTACTAAAGAAATCACTCAACTAGAAAATGATGGCGTAATCATCAAATCAAAGAGCCCTTGGGGATTCCCTATTGTCATTACACCAAAGAAGGAAATCATTATTAATGAGGACAAGACCAGAACTGAAACAACAGCCCCAAGATTCTGTGTAGACTTCTGAGCCCTTAATGCCATTACCAAAAAGGATACATTTCCTATATCAAGGATTGATGACTTACTGGATTTAGTAGAGAAGCAGCCTCAATACTTTTCAAGTTTTGATTTGTATGCTGGATATCACCAAATTACACTTACCCCTGAAGTAAGTGAATGATCTACATTTATAACACAAGATGGTTACTATCAGTACACTCGGATGCCCTTTGGGTTATGTAATGCCCTACCATCTTTCCAAAAAGCAATGACTGATGTCTTCAGAGATATGATTGGCAAGAACATTATAGTATACATTGATAATATTCAGCTATACTCACCAGACTGGCCAAGTCATGTCAAGGGAATTATCGAGATTTTTTGCAGACTTCAAGAAGTGGATTCAGACTCAAAGCAAAGAAGTGCACAATTGGAGAAACAGAAATGAAGTACCTTGGATTCATCATCATAGCAAAAGGACTGAGGACTGACCCGAGCAAGACCAAGGAAATCCGAACCTACCCAGTACCTACAAATGTATCTGAGTTACAAGCCTTTTTGAGACTAGCAACCTTCTATTGAAAATTCATCAAAGACTTTTCCACGATTGCACAACCCCTGCACCACCTGCTTAGGAAAGGAGTCCAGTTTGAATTCGGAATGCTCCAATGTTTAGCTATGGAAGAACTTAAGGAAGCCCTCATAAGTGTACCAATCCTGAAATGACCTGACTGGGAAAAACCATTTATCTTATACACTGATGGATCAGCTAAAGGACTCGGAGCTGTCCTAATGCAGATAGATGAATAAGAGAATGAATGTGTGATTGTATATGCCAGCAAAGGAACCAATCCAGCACAAGCTAATTACAAAGCAACCAAATTGGAGTGCTTGGCAGCAACTTGGGCAATTAAGTACTTTTGCCACTACCTGATCAGACAAAAGTTTACCCTTATCACAGATCACGCAGCCCTCAAGTGGTTATTTAACAAAGTCCAACCTACCAGAATCTACGCCCAATGGATCATGAGACTTCAGGAGTATGACTTCAAGATCCAGCACAAACCCAGAAAGACACACCAGCATGCCGATGCATTGTTTAGAATACTGAGAAGGGAGATGTCACCCCGAGAAAAAACTGTGTGATTCTAATGAATCAGGAGCTATATTATCAGATCACAATATATTTAGGAGGAGGAAAAATATCAATAGTCAATGAATGGAGAAAGAAGATCATACTTAGGAGCTGACAAAACTTTGAATATCAGGATGGAGAGTTATACAAAATATCACAAACAGACAAAGAATATCGACACATAGTTATCCCAACACATCATGTGAATAACATTTTATCAGGAGCACATGATTATCACTTATCTGGACATCAAGGAGCAGAATGAACCTATCAGCAGTTAGCAAAAATTTACTGGTGGCCACAAATGTGGAAAGACATATAACATTATATCAGGATATATGATACTTGCTAGAAGAGGAAAATGATCAAGGACTTTGTACCCCGGCAACCCAGTACAATGCCAAATGCCCCTTTTGAATATATCAGAATCAATATAATTAGACCTCTTCCATGGACCCTTACTGGAAAAAAATACATCGTCATAGCAGTTGACTGGTTAACAAAATGGCCTAAAGCAGAATCCTTAGAGATATCAGATGCTCAGACAATATCAGAATTTATACATAAATGAATCATCTGCCAACATGGACTACTAAAACAGATAACATCCAACAGAGGGACAGAATTTTGCAATGATCTAGTAAAAGAATTAAATTAGACATACCGCATCCAATATATCCAAACCACTGCCTATCACCCTCAAGGAAATGGACTTACCGAACGGATGAACCAGATGATCAAGAATACAATTTCGAAAATGAGCAAGACATATATTGACTAGGACTTTTGATTATTATCCACACTATTCGCAATCAGATGCTCATAACAGAAGACCATGACTTTTAGCCCTTTTGAGTTAGTCTATGAGAGATTGCCAAATAGGGGAGTACCACAAGCCAACATAAGAGAATCACATGAAGAACGAATTTGGAGCTTAATGACATATGATATGGAGAGACTGAAACATATTTGAAACAAGGTGCAAAAGTTTATCTAGAAAGTGCAAGATTAACAGAAGTACAAGAATCCGCTAGTTGAAATATTAAATATTAGAGATCAAATCTTGATATACTGAAATATTGTTGAAGCCTCTTAGTTAGCAAAACTCGAACCAAAATGGGAAGAACCATACTATATTCAAGATATGAAAGGAACCTTGATCTGGATCCAAAGCCTAAAAGGAACAATTCAGCCAACACTGGTACACCGTAGAAAAGTTAAATGATACTTTGCATGAAATTGATTTATCAGCTATCTGGAGATGATGCTTATAAATAGGGGAGTAATGAGAGGAGACTGAAAGATTTATACAAATACGAAATGCTCTGATTCAACAATAACGAGTACCTCTGAAGCCAAGTCATTGAAGCATACTGAGCCTTAGAAGACCCTCTATCTGAACTATTACCTGAGGAAGGATCTGCCTTATGAAGAACTCAAATAATAATGAAGAACATCGACATTGCTCAAAAACAACAGATACAAAATGAATTTCAGGCCTACTATAAGATCGCAAGGATCTGGGAAGAAAATCTCGAACATGTATAGGACTGATGACATGCAGAGGCATGCAAACAAGCACTACATCAAGGGATTCCACTCCAATCTCAAAGGATTGCCTTCCAGATTTATGGACTCTTCCAGTTCTGACCAGTTGCCTTGAAAAGACTTACCAAAATTGGACTATCTATATTTTACCAGCTATCTTAAACTACCTTTGAGGAACTTAAAGAAGAAATCAGTGTAATACAAAGAGATTTTGACCAATTGGAACAGTTCCTTGATTTGTGAAACCTTTTAACCATCTTAACTTTTTAACTATCATAAATCTTTAACCATCTTAAATCCATAACTTGTATAACCTGTTACATCTTATAAATCCATAATCAGTTTATATTTTGAATAGTTAATAGTTTTGAGAGTAGTAATAGGGCAGCTACCCATATAGCACCTCTCCAAAACTGTATAAATATCCCCATTTATTTCATTCAATAAATCTTTACCTGAGCTTGAGCTCAATATAAGTCTAATAATCCAAACGCAACTGGTGAAGAAAGTATTGCTTAGTAAATTCGAGCTGAGAAAGAGAACCTTTGACATCTAACAGATAATTGATTGCTGATACACATCTGAAGGGACTAATATTCCCTAGCGCCTCTTAATATACACTTTAATATTTTCACAGTTTTATTCCTCTACACACTCTATTTTCCACTTTGGTTTTACCTACAGTATAGATTTTAACCCAGCTACTAGTTCCCAATTGAGCCCCCTACATCTTCCATACTTAGCCAATCCCAGAGTCTCATCCTCACACTAGTTATAGACTATAAACTAAAAATAGTTTCCTAATGAAGGCTCTTACTTTAGGGTACTTGGTCAGGTAATCTACTGCTACTATAATATATCGATTTTCTCTAAGTGTTCTTGGTAGTGGTCCAACAATATCTATTCTAATATGTTTGAAGAGTCCTCTAGATACAATTAGTTATAAGGCCTTAACTTTCTTTCCTCAGTACCTCTTCTGGTAAGTATCATATCTCCTGATATATTTTCTAATATCTTCATATATATTCTTCTAATAATATTTTTCTGATAATCACTGATATGTATTGTCTATACTCATGTATTCTGCAAGCTGATAATTGTAAAAGATCTGAAATACCAGCTGCTCTTTGTGTTCATAAACTACAAGTCATATCTGTCCTCTATATTATTAGTAAAGTATATTGTCTTTGATAAAATAGTTGAGTGCTATTGTCCATATAAGCTGTTGATTGTTTTTGTTTGTTATTCCAGTAAAGGTTAGGTTACTGAGGTAATCCAAATATCTGTTATAGAGTTTAGTATTTATTGGGTAGGTATATTCTTTTTAGTTTGAAGTATTGATCTCAGATAAATTGGGATAGATGTAAGAGGGTATCCACATTCTAATGATTCTGTTCTTTTCTATATTATATTGTAAAATCATATTTCTGCAGTATAGCTAATCATCATACATATATTTTTATTAGATTCAGTTTGTTCCAGAACCATTTAAGAGCTAAGTAGTCTGTTATCAAGGTAAACTGCTTTCCAATCAAGAAGTAGCAAAAGTATTATATTGCCCAAACAACTGCTATATATTCTAATTAGATAGCTCCATAGGAAGGTTCTGCTCTATGGGTAGCTTATCCTACATAAGTAATTACATACTCTCTATCTTTGTTATCTTACACCAAAATTGCTCCAAGTCCAAATGACAATGCATCTATATATAACTTAAATACTTTTATAAGATCTGGTCTTGCCATTACTAGTATATAGGTAAGTGCTTCTTTGATCAGATTAAAGGCTGTTCATATGGCTAGCATTTATTTCTATACTCTTTCTTTTCTTTGTAATATGTGTAAAGGTACAATAATTTCAGAGTATCTGGGGATAAATCTTTTATAAAACTAGACTAGTCCTAAAAATCCTTATAGGGTTATCTTATTTTGCAGGGTCAGAAAAACTTTGATGATTTTGGTTTTCTTCAAGTTTAGGTGGATTTCTCCTCTATTGATTATAAATCCAAGGTATTTAATTTTCTTTTATCTAAAGTGGCATTTCATTGGCTTGATCCTCAATCTATGTTTTCTGAGTTATTCAAACACTTTCTTTAAGGTCACCATGTATTCTGCAAAGGTCTCAGCATAGATGTTAATGTCATCAATATACAATCACTCTATATCCAATCAGATCATAAAAGATCTTATTCATTATAGCTTGGAATGTAGTAGGTGTATTGTAGAGTCCAAAGGATATCCTTGTGAATTTGTACTATCTAAATGGTATAACAAATGCTGATCTCTTCTATGTTTCAGGTATTATTCTGATTTGGTTATATTCTGCCCACAGGTTGAGGGTTAAGTAGATTTATACTTTCTTCAACATGTTCTATAAGTCTTCTAAGTATAGAATTGGATATACATGCTTCTTGATGACTGTGTTCAGCTTGTAGTAATCAATAACCATTCTCTATCTATCTTTCTTTGGTACTATACTGATAAATAATACCCAAAGGCTTTTCAACCATATAATTACTCTTAACTCCAATAGTTCTTAAACATGCTTGTATACAAAGTCATAGTAGTTAGCTGGCAGTCTATAGGGTGCTTGCTTAATTGGTTTAGTATTTCTTATATTAATGTAGTAAGTGAAGAAAGCTTGGTCTAAGAGATCCTTAAAGCTGATTGTAATGATGTCCTCATACTCCTTTAGTAGATCCTGTAACTGCCTTTTCTAATTTGGTAACAGATTCTTATTGAGAGAGTAGATATGCTTCTTGGTATTTTTTTAGTTATCCAGTCTCTCCATTATCATATTAGCTTATCTGGTAGATCTAAATCTTTTCTTTCTATATTGTGTTTCTTCTAAGTCTTTTACTTCTTTTAATAGCTACTGTTCATATCTAATGATCACCATTTGGGTGATTCGATCTCTTTGGTATACTGCAAATTTACTGTAATTGTAGTTAACTAATCTAACTTCAATTTTTTCTCTATAGTCTTCATCTATGAGTTCAGAGAAGGCTCTTATTCTAGAATTATAGTGAAGTCTACTTCTTACCCATACTTATGCACATTGTCTAAATGGTAGAGCAATAGTAATTCCAGTTTTCATGAAGGCTAATGATTTTAATTTCAGAGTGCAGTCTTTATCTGTATATAGATCATAGCTTACAGCTTCTTCAGTTTTTCTCTTTAGTATAATTACAGTTTTTGTTAGTCTCTTAACTTGAGTTGCTATTTCCATTTCTTCAACCATAAATACTTCTTCAAAGGTGGGAATGATAGGTTCTTTCCACTGTTCATAAGTTATGTCTTGAGGTAGGTTTTGCTATAAGTTCTTCTACTACTAATATTGCATGTTGATACATTTATTAGAGTGAATTATTTCTTTTAAGGTAATGATTTCTTCCTCTGAGTTTGAGTTACTTTCTTCAATTAGGATGGGTCTATCATTTTCATCATCATCCTAAAATAAGGCTCTCACTTTAATAGGTATCTAAGTGGTATAAACTTCATTATCCCATTCATTGAGTATTTCCTTATTCTCATTTTCTTTAGATATAGTCTGTTCTTGTTCTTGATCATAGCATTCTCTCCAAGTTTTATAATAGTTAATATTATACAGTTTATCTGAGTATCTGACCCAATTTTTATATTCCCAAAGGTTATAGGGGTTGACTTTATCCCAATAGCATCCTTATAGGTAGATGTTATAGTTTCTCCAAAGACATCCTTTATCAATATATCCAATATTTGTTTAGAAGCAATTCCAAACTTCTCTAGTATTGTCTGTAAATAGGTGAAGGTTTCTTCTATTATATAGTTCCTAATTTATTAGAGGTAGGATCCTTTAGCAGATTTGTAATAATCTTAGTTTCTTGATTCTTCTCTCAGATAATAGGTACATCTCCAAGGTGTCCTGGTAGGGTATCAACTTTATACCACTGCAAATATATATTATTTCAGCATAATAGATGCATTGCTTACAAAATGGACATCTTGTATTCCTCATGTTATATTCGATCAGTTAATTTTTCTCTAAGGGCATCAAGCAGTAATATTCACTATAAATCACTACATTGGCTTCTTCTTTTTCTACCATGTTGATGTGTGCCTATTTGGGAGTTATTTCTTCATCTGTATTACTTTCATCTTCCAGTCTCTAGGTAAGTTTTGATACTACTCCTTTCTAAATATCCAGGGGTATGCTGAACTTCCTTCTATAGTTGATAAAGATTAATCTCTATATATCTAGATTGATTCTAGCTTTGGCTTTCTTTAACTAACTGTTGCCTAAGATAGTATTATAGGATTGTATATTGGTGATGATCATTCTGATAGGTATGATCTCTGTTCCAAACTAGACTAGTATTTCTCAGAGTACTCCTAAAAGTATACTGCTTTTTCCACTTGCAACAACCAAAGTAGAGGTAGTGAGTTCATCAATATCCCATCCTAGGTAGTCTAGGAAATGCTTAGTAATGATGCTGACTCCTGCTTCTGTATCAATAATAACTGAGTATGCTAAACCTCTAATGTTATATTGTGCATAGATAGATGAGGTATAGATTCACTCCTCCTTCTCTTCTTCAGTAGTATTAACTTCCTCAAATTGAATAGTTAGCTTAGTCTTGGTAATTTGCATCTTTATCTTCTACTTTGTTGATAGTGCAATCTGGAAGAGTTGTTTGAAGGTAATGTTGACCTTCTAGCTGGCAATATCTTACCAAGGGTCATATTTAAATTCTCTAACTCTTCTGGGTTTCTTCTCCTTATTCTCCTCTTGTTCTATCATTTCTTCATCTCTAGTAGTTGAGATAACTATCTTGCTAAGTTTTATTGTCTACTTGAAGGCTTTATCCTATTGATCTTCATTCAGCTGTTATCTCTGTATTAGTTTCTTAATTTTCTTGATAACAACTTCAGATACTTGAGCCAGTTACTTCCTTGGGTAGAGAGTCTTTCTAGTAGTAGTACAGCTGACTGTTTCGATAAGGTAGGCTTCCAGATATTCCTTACTGAATTCCTCATCTTCTTCCTTGATTTCTTATACTATATTGGCATAGTCAGCCTTCTTATCTTCTTCTTTCTCTCAGCCTTCCTTCTAACTTCTAGTTTAGTAATCCTTGGCAAAATGACCATACCTTCTATAGAGGAAATAATTCATCTTAGTCTTATTACATTCTTCAGCAATATAGATTCCTCTTAGCTGTTTGTTTTGGTGAATTACCTTAGCTTCAAGATCAGCAATATATGCTGTATTTCAGAGAACATCTTAGTAATCTTCTCCATTTCATCTTCATGTATTATCTTTCCTGCCTTTACTATAACTGTTGATTTGATGGTATCCTCTTCAGGTGGTTCAGATGATGCTAATACCATTTAGACTATAAGTATTCTAGTGTTAAACTTCTTATATAAGTTTTGCAGTAACTTGTCATATAGAGATGCAAAGTATCCTACTTCAGTATCCCAAAAGACTTGTACTATTCTAACTTTCTCTTCCATTCTTTGGGAACCAAATCTCTTAATATAGCATTGAAGATCTGTGAGTAAGCCATTTATGAATACTATTTCTTACATAATAGGGCTGGTTTCTTCACAGAGTTGTATATACTGATTGATGGTAGTAACTCAATCCTCTGGGCACTAGTTGATTGACATCTTCATATTAAATAATTGCTCCTTAATTAATTCTTGTTTCTGCTTAGTGAAATACTTCTCTTCTAACTAGATTCTAGTAATATCCCAATAAGCGGTAGCTAATGCTGTAGGTGTGGCTCCATTTCTAGCTACTGTAGTAGCTGTAAGAAGTAACCCTCCTAGTCCAGTGGCTACTGTATCTGTTAAGGCTAGGTAATATATTTCTCTTGTAGGTTCTCTAAGTTGGGCAGCCAGGATAGTAATCTATTGAGTGCTGGCTAGTTCTTTGGCTGCAAAGTAGCTTTCCAAATCATCTAGAAATTCTCAAACATACTTCTTAGTATATCTATAAAAGGTAGGTAGTCTGTTTGACATGATTTTTTTCCTTTGAAGTTTTCTTCTAGGTAAATATAGTAATATAAGTGATGGCAGTAGTAGTGCTGTTCTTGCTTTTATCTTCTACTATAGGTTTTAACAAGTTCGGTTATGCAATATAGGTAATAAATCAGTTGAGGTGTTGATTGATTTTCTGCCAGTTGGCACCAATTGTAATAGACTAAAATATATTAATAGTGAAATATTCAGAATTGAGTAAGTGCAGAAAATACATTTCAGAAGTCTTAGTGGGTTATATGGTAGCATCTTAAGAAGGGGTTATATATCTATATAAGTATTAACTGGTAAGAATAAGTGTGATTGATTGAATAAAGATATATCTGTAAGAGCCTTGAAAAACTATCCTAATTGCTTACTCCTTAAGTAAGGCTTTTTACTATCTCTCGAGTTGTCTATTATAAGCTTCCTTAGCTTGTTATAGTCTAAATTTTATTGATAATTACAAGAGAGGTATTTATACAAATTAAAGGGAGTACCATATAGGTAGCTACTCAAAACTCTTGATATAAATTAATTGACTAAGTTAAAATAAAATACTATATTAAGTTATAATATAATTAGGTAGTAAAATGATATATTAGATTAAAATACTATTTATATTATAATAGCATTAAGGTTTGTAATAACACTGAGGGTTATAATAATACTGAGGGTTATAATATTACTATAGTTATATATCTATAATCAAAATTAGTGTCATTATTAAAATATTCTGTTACAATATCTTTATAACTTTACTATATTAAAAGAATATCTTTAAACTCTATAGAGAAATTGATGTATTAAAGTTTGAAAAGCAGCAATTAACTTAAAAGAATAAAGAGCTTGAAAAAGAAATTAAAGAATTAATAGTTTATAAAGAATAAATGAAAGATTTGATAAAAAAAGCTAAAAACTTTTATTAAACTATTTAAATTAAATAAGGAAGATATTGAAAATAAAAAAATTTATTGATAAATAGATGAATCTGAGAAATTATTAAAAAAAATCAAAAAAGATAAGTTAAATAAGTTAGATAAAGTTGTTATAAGAATTGTTAAAAAGTAAAAGATCAATATAAAAACTTACTTTATTTCTTTTACTAAAACTAGTAAAGAATTCAATAATGTTCAAAAAGCAGAATAGAGAAGATTTAGAAAATAAGGCAAGAGAGATTAAGGAAAAATCTAAAAGATTATAAAAAGTAAAAAATAGAATTAATGAGTAATAATTATTAATTAAAAGACTTTAACAAAAACTAGAAGATAATTCAAAAAAATTGAAGGAGTTTTATAAGAGAAATAAAGAACAAGAAGTATAAATTAGCAAATTAAAAAGATTACTATACTATTGTGACAAATGTACTAATAACCAATCATTTGTTTGTTAAGAATGCTCAGAGTATCAGATGTGATATCTCTCTTTGCATATCCTTACTACAGCTTTATGCTATATCCTTCAGGCTTTACTATAACTGATATTGAGATATTCCAAAACTTTGTGCAAACTGATTTATTCAGATAGAAATAGAGGGGGTATTTATACAAATTTGCTAGAACTGAATAAACAAAATAATGAAGACTTCGCTACAAGTATAACTTGATAACTGCGAATAATATTTCATTGATAAAAATGAGATCGGTCACTAAAAACTACATTTGTCACTGGTGGCGAGATTGCTCGCTAAAAATGACACTAACTAAAAATGGAAGGGTACAGAATGTTATGGTAACTCCTAAATCAAGTATTATACAAATTCGCAAAAATCAGTTAAGTTGAGGGTTGGCCATCACACTATATAGTTAACAAGTCTTTACTTTCTCTATCTCAAAAAATTAAATAGAATAAATTTCATTAATTAGAAGTAATGATAAAAACTAGTTCTAAAAATTAATAAAGAAAACCAAAAATCAAAGATAAGAACTAATTACTAAAATAAAAATAAAAACCAATTAGTATAAGAGAATTAAATTATATAATTTTAAACTATAGTAAAAGTAAAGAAACTTATGACTTTTTTTCTAACTTTTATAGTGAGAATAATAAATCTATTTACTAAATAATAAGTCATATTAAGGATAGTAGTGAATATATTTTAAATAATATGGTTTTTAAGGAGTGCAAAAGTAGAGTATTAAAATAACTAAAAATTAAAATATAAAAGATATAGAAGACTTTAAACTAAATTAGATGTTGACTTTCTTTATTGTTGTATTAAATATAAAAAAAAATCTAGAAGAAAAAAAGTCTTTCTCATTTATCTTATTAAAGAGAATCTATGCTTGTTTTTTATAAAAAAAAAAAAAAAAATAAATTCTCTCCAAAAGCAACTAAATAATACTAAATAAACTATTATAAAAAGTGAAAAGCTTATTGTGATAATTGATATGCAACTTGCCTGATTTTTGAGAATGTTCTATAATCTCACTCCTGGCAATGATTTCTGATCCCATCTATTATTGATTATCTTTCAGATCATCTGTCTGAGCTGTTTTTTTTTTTTATTATTTAGATTATCTAGTATCAGATAATATTTTGTAATAAAGCCATTTGTATTTCCTTCAATTTTGTATAAATATCTCCTTTATTTCTCTTTAATAAATCAGTTTGTATAAAGTCTTGGAATATCTCAATATCAGTCATAGTAAAGCCTGAAGAGTACAACATATAGCTGTAGTAAGGATACACAAAGAGAGAGATTACATCTAACACTCTGAGCATTCTCACTTAGTATACACAAATGAATAACTAATTTTTAATAAATTTGTCATATCTTGGTGCCAACTAGTAGAAACTTTATCAAGTAAGCTCAAAGGCTGAAAACAACTGAAGCTCATATCCTCATTTAAGCAGGACCAAACTGTTATAACCAAACTGTTATGATCATGGACTTATTAAATTGATACTCTGCATAAAAGAAAATGAAATAAAATAACCTGATGCTACAAACAGACTACCTTGAACAGTATAACTGGTATATGTTATAGGAAAATACTACTAGAAAACAATATAGGCATATATTAACTATATATGATACAGGTTTGAATTACTGGCTTAACCAGGTTTCACCTAAGATAAGACTTATATAAAATGAACAGGAGAAATGAATCACTAAAAGAGTATTACCAATGGCTATGCCAGCAAGCTGAAGAGTTGAATAATTGTTGAATAAGTTGAACTGAACTGACTGAACAGCTAAACTGAACAAAACTAAAGTGAACTGATTGAACAGACCAAACTGAACTGACCTGATGGAGAAACTGAATAAGAAATAGATAAATTATAACTATCTCAAAGCCAGTGTACACCAGAAGGACTACTGATATCTACCCTAGAGGAAGAATAAAATGATCACAGCAACTTAGAGAAAAAACGAATCATTGACTGAAGAGATCTTTATTGCCAAATTAGCTCTTGATCAATATATAGAAGTGAAGCTATCTAATCAATTGACCGATCTAATTAACCTCTGAGAATTTGATCTTACTCTCTTCATTAGAATCAAATAGAACAATAGCAGAATTAGATAAAAGAGTATGAACAAGAGATGAACTCTCTGGAGCATGTCAGCAGATAGCTCTTACTAAAGTTCGGTACCTATCAGAAGAACCTGCTAGTGATCTAAGAACTTTACTCTTATCTCTGTTGAAGAGATTTACATAGAAATTAATAGAAATTCTCAATTCTGACGAAATCAGTAAAGTAGATATTTACCCATCAACAACTTCAGAAGGCTTATTCTCCTTATCTGATAACCCTGAAGGTATAAGACTCAATGATCCAGAAGTTGAGACCAGAATACTTGAATTAATTGAATCCAAGACTTAACTATTAAAAGAATCCAAGTATTCCTCAGAAGTCACTGAATATTGGGACAGTTCTAATTACATAAGAAAAATATAGTGGAAAAAACTATTAGTAAATAAAGTTACTTCAGGAAGATCTCTGCCTACTGCAGTATCTACCAGGATATAGTGTCATATCTGCATCAAAGCCTTCATCAATTAGGAGCAGCTAAGTAATCATACTATCATTGTTAGAATTCACATCTTGAGCTACAGGACTAGAAGTCAAGTCTGGTTCATAATACCAGGCTGCTTCAGAATCCAGAGGAGTTTCATGGATAACCTTACTATCTTTAAAAGTAGCCAGAGATGTTAAAAGTTTAAATTATATAACAAAATTATAGGAAAAGAAATCAGTAATGATCAAAGACACTTCTGATTGATTAGACAAATATCTTGTACCTTAAATCATTTACTCACCAACTCATTGATACTTGGAAGAACACCAATCAATCTTATCAACATCTTCAGAATCTGTAGTGTCTCAAAAATCCAAAGGAGTTTCATAGATAACCTCATCATCTTGAGACTACTTGCCTAGGATACTAGAGCTTATCAAAAGACACTCGCTATTATTGCTATCATCATCTGCTATAATTCGAGAATGATGACTGGTAGGAGGAGTTTCACAAATAACCTCATCATTATTATTCTGGCAATGCTTACCAAGAATAGAAGTAACTGGATATTATTGGTATTATGAAGTTATAATAGAAGTATAGGAAAAAGGAATAGTGTGTAAATTAGAAGACTTTTTTTTAGAGATCTTGCAAGAAAGACAGAGACCTTGGAACCCCATTCTTATACCCACTGGAATCATGTATAAATGACCACCTAGACTTAAATCTCGGTAAGACTCCAAGAACTTACCTAGGCTAGAAAGAGATATCTTATTACTGATCTAAGTAAGACAACTCTGGTTAAAGAGAAAGAACAGATAAATTTAGACAACAAAAGAGCTAGATATATGATAAAATTCAGCTACAAAGCTTATACTCCTAGCTAAGAAATAAATCACTAAATGAAAGTGAGTCACTAAGCTCAGAAATGGAATTATGTGTAAATCTCATATTCCCTAAAAGCTAAACCTCATGACTAATGACATCTCATAGTGAGATTTAGACTAATGCACAGTATTCAGACAGCCCAACACATGAACACACACATGCATGCATACACACCTACCTGAATAACTCATCTTATTAACAGCCTAGTATACTAATAACTCTAATGAATAACTGACAAATCAGTTTAGATTGTTAGCATTAAATATACTTCTATAAAGCTAGAAAGCTAGAGGACACCTAACCAAGAACCCAATCTGTGATCGAATAACTGAATGACCTAAGAGTTAGAATAGAGAAAAATAGACAACAAATCAGCTCATACCTAAAAACAGGGTCAGAATAAACAAAACATTAGAATTACATGACTTACCCCTAGACATAAACAAAATAAATTATATATCTAAATTACATAAGGAATAAAGAAATATACTGTAACCACCACTTATAGTAAGATCTTGAGTTACTTACCAAAATCAGCAAAATAACTCATATGTGCACTATGTAGAGAGATTCTTAGGGATTCTAATGAAATCTGCGATGAAAGACAAAAAATGAAAGAAAGTTAGAATGACCAAAATGAGAAAGATGAGCACCATGAATCCAGAATGACTGTGTACCTGAACAGATATACATGAATACCTGAACATATACCTGGACAAATTAGCATAGAGGGTAATGATGCATGAAAGAGAAAAAAAGAGAAAGAAAAAGTAAGTCCAGGTCTTTAGTTATATATTTTTTTTTTAATATTTTAATACCCTCAGAGTCTATTTTATTTAGTTATTTATTCATTGAACAATTAATTTATTTATTTTTATTTTCAATCGATTTTATTCTTTTTTTTATATTGAACAATAATATATTCTTATCTGATATACATTTCATTTATCATCTTAGTAACTTATCCCCTTATTCATATTGGACATTATTATATTATTTTTATTATTTTTTTTAGTGATCATCAATAGATACTTATTTCATTTATTTGCATTTAGACTTTATTTGATATATTATTTTATTATACCTCTTATTTTATTATATCCTACGTTTTCCAGAAGTTATTTATTTATGGAAATATGACAAACCACTTCTTTATTTAGTAATATCCTTATCAAGAATAGTATTTTCTTATTTTTATATTTTCAGATAACTTGGACAGATTTAACTGAAGACTGGTGATAACTTTATGCTTACCACAGTGCAGATTATATACTCTACTTATGATCAGAGCTTATTTTATTAACTTCTCTAATAACAACTCAACTCACACCACCACCACCACCACCACTACTACCAAGAACTGCTCTATATCTAACTTAGAGAGTCTTGAGGATGAGCCTTCTAGTTAAGCCCCCAGATGTAACAATCAATATACAACTTGCCTAATTTTCAAAAATGTTCTGTAATCTTACTCCTGGCAACAATTCCTAATCTCATCTATTATTAATTATCTCTCAGATCATCTGTCTGAGCTGTTTTTTTTTTTTTTTTGTTATTTAGATTATCTAGCATCAGATAATATTTTGTAGTGAAGCCATTTATATTTCTTTCAATTTTATATAAATATCACCTCTATTTCTCTTTAATAAATCAGTTTATATAGAGTCTTAGAATATCTTAATATCAGTTGTAGTAAAGCCTGAAGAGCACAGCATGTAGCTGTAGTAAGGATATGCAAAGGGAGATATCATGTCTGATACTCTGAGCATTCTCACTTGGTATATATAAATAAATGACTGATTTTTAATACATTTATTACATTATAAAGATTTTATAAAAACTTCCAAAGAGTAAAGCAAAAAACAAAAGAAAGAATTGCTAGACAAAATTAAAAAATTAGAGGGAAAAATCAAGCAATTAAAAGCAAAGAATAAGCAATTAAAAAAGTTAACTCAATATCTAATTAATAAAACAGAATCTTATAAAGAAGTAGCTTAATTAAAAACTCAGTTAGAAAAAAATTGAATTCTCAGCAAAGTGCTCAAATTGAGGTTAAAAATGACTTTGATTAAAAATAAGGAAGTAATTTAACATCAAATCATTAAAAGTTACGAGCAAAAATAAAAATCAAACCTGATGGTCAAATGTTCACTTTGTCTGGTTTTGTTACAGTACGCCCCATATAATAATTAGCATTGCCACTTTTGAATGTGATTATTGGGCGTGACGGCGAAACAGTCACAGTCGAGCCATCTTTTGAGATATTGTGGCTGGTAAACACCGCGTCGTCCGAAATCAACTTTCCAACGAGCTCTCTTTGCCCTTCGTTATAAAATAAAATAAAATGGCTGCAACAGCATCGAGAATGGGGCTGTCTCTCCTCAAAAAGGTATAGGATCGGACAACCAGACTTGCCCGAAATTTGGTATCTTCAGACCTCAACTCACCCTTGTGGCTTTCAGAACGCCTCTGCGCGACCAACAGTACTCCGCTCCGCACCTTCCTCCACCGCCTCGCGGACGCTAACCCCAGCCATTTATATTAGCTCATGTGTACGTTAATATTTGATATTATTTATTTTCTCGTTTAGCCTGTGTGCGGTGCGTTCCAAATCTTTATCGTAAACTCTCCGCCTCAAAAAAAAAAAAAAAAAAAAAAAAACTCCCTCTCCAGCGTTATGCCTCCACGAGTATGCCCACCACCCCGACCCCTGTGCAGCAGTCTCCTGAGGCCGCACGTGGCTCGAACCAGACCAAGTACTCGGATACGACCAAGAAGATTGTCCTTGGGATGGCGCGTCTGATGGGATACTACACCGTTAGCTCGACCGCGATCCGGGTTAGCAAAGAACTATATGCCCATTGCGCAAAGCAAGCAGAGCAAAGGCGTGATTTTTACATTAATGGTAAGCTGTTTTGGTGCTTCATTGTTTGGGGGGGGAGGTTTTCTTGAGGTATATTTTGGAACATGCGGCTGATTCGTCACCTATATCTCTTCCTGAATCTAGTATGCGATCTACCTGACAACTACCAGACCTGGTTCGCCATCACGCAACTCCATGTATGGATGTTGATGGTTCGGCTGCGCGCGGAGAAAGATGGCAGGGTGTACACACAACAGCTAGTGAACCGGCTATTTGAGGATGCAGAGGATAAGATGAGGGCTCACGGGGTAAGTGATGATTCTGTGTTTGATTATAATTTGATCAAGATTGTATCGAGCAACATGCTTGACGACCTTGTACATATATTCAGATCACCTCCAATAGGATCATTGCTAGCTACGTCAAGGATCTGATAGCTCAGTTTCACGGCGGCGTGATTGCCTATGATGAAGGCATGTGTAAAGATGACCCAGTGCTCGCTGCGGCTTTGTGGCGGTAGGTTCCAAGCCCGGTCACTCGAATACTTCTCACTCCGCCTTCTCAGCTTTTCCACTCCTCTCCGCACAGAAACCTCTTCGCGACAGCCTCCGATCACGAAGCCGTTGACCTCGCTTGTGTGGTGCGGTACGTCAGACGCGAGCTCAAGGCCTTGGATAACGCGGATAGCCAGCTCGTCATGGCGGGGACGATTGAATTTGGCGTACCTGAGGTCGGGTTTCCTCAGTTGACGGTGGCGGAACAAGTGGTAGAGGGTCCCCAGTGACGATTTCTAAGGAATGATAATAATATAATTAACAATAGACTTGTTCGATTATTGCCGTTTACGATACATGAAATATTGCACTTATTGCACTTATATGATGTTTTTGTAAGCATTGAGGGGATTGCGAATTGAGAAAGTAGGAAAATAACTGTTTTTTTTTTTTTTTTTTTTTTTTTTTTTTTTTTTTTTTTTTTTTTTTTTTTTTTTTTCCCTTTTATCAGAGTTTGTGAATAAGTCACCCATGGATATATCATCTTGAAGAGAATGTTTTACCAGTTCTAGCTACGGATATTGAATGATAGAATCATTATATTTTTTTTAGTATAGATATAGTGAGAGGAGCAATGAACGACGAAAATGCCCTGATTCAACAATAGGGAGATTGGGCGACTTTTGATTTTATAAATTTTCATATCTTTATGACTTTGTTCTTTTGAATAGAAGTTCAAAAACCCATATCATTCATGGATTATTGAGCAGAGAATGGTGGCATACCGGAAAGCCCCGAATTATGTGGCTCATTTTGAGTCGGACTCAAAAGCAATTAATGATAGTGAGATCAAGATGTGAGGGCAAATAAAGCAAGCAAAAATGAGCAGATGAATTGAACATGTCAGAAAACATATTTTGACTGATTCTTAATGACATGCGTAGACTACTTTGTCATCTTATCATCTTATGCTAACAATTAAATTAAAAACTAAATATCCAATAGTTGTACTTGCCCCCACCCTCCCACCTCGGGTTTCATGAGAATCCGAGTAAAGCCTTGGACGAGGACGACATGAGATAATTGAAGACGTTGGTATCTCCGGCGCCCGCCCAATATTTGTGGTTCATTCTATTGCTATTGGATGATTGTGGGTTTTTTTTTTTTGTTTAAATACATACAGTCGTATGGAATATTGTGTGATGCTTTTGGGACAGAATTTGGTAGAAGGTCTGAAAAAAACTACCTCTTTCACAAAGAGAAATTGTGCTACAGGAGCGAAATTTATCTACTTGCAATATTGGGATTTACTGAATGCTCGCCTTTTTTTTTTTTTTTTTTTTTTTTTTTTTTTTTTTTTTTTTTTTTTTTTTTTTTTTTTTTTTTTTTTTTTTTTTTTTTTTTTTTTTTATTTTTTTTTTTTTTTTTTTTTTTTTTTTTTTGTATGTGTGTATGTTGGATTTGCACCTTCTATTATACATTATCTTATGTTTTTCAAGAGTCTTGCGGTTTTGCAATTTAATCCGCTATTAAAAAAAACCATGTTGCCCTTTGATTCATCAGTTCAGTAGAAGTGGTTTGTGATAATTTTTCACCACTCTAATGTGTCCATTTTTCCACTGCCAGTAATAATGACAAAGTAACCATCAGTGAGAGACACTGATAAGCAACAATGACAAAGTGACTGTGTGAAAGTAACAGTAGTGTGTTCCAGCAATTGTCTAGAACGGATAGAAACTATCATGTCATCAAAATTTATAAAGATTGCAGATGAAAGGAATTGTGTAGCCCAGCCCCGTGGAGAAAGAATATAATTAATTAATTATATATATGCGTTTGGTCAAAGAAGAACGCTATCATTATGTTTCGTTCCAATCCTCAAATAAGGCCGGGCTGTTCAAATCACTTTTGTTGAACCTCTACTGCTTCGAGGGGAACGGGGCCCAACTCGTTTCTGGAGGGCGAGGTCGAGATGGATAATGTGCTTTCATCGGTCATTGATACGAGCTGAAGTTGAAATAGTTAGATCAGGTGAATTTGATATGATCCGACGTAGAAGAAATTGAGATTATCATGAATACACACCAACTCTTTCTGAGAGTATTGAGTGAACTTGTAAATGGCTGTGCCAATTACGGATCCAATGATTGGGCCAACCTATAGCGATAGGCAATAATATGTGAACTAGGCACAAGCATAACCTGCCTTTCAAACAGTCTGCTCACACGTACCCAGAACACCCAATGATCAGAAGTAAAATTTCCGGCAACAACGGCCGCACCAAAGGAACGAGCGGGATTGATGCTTTCCGTTGATAAGAAAGATTTTGAGGATATTACGGCCATCCCAGTACACAAATCTGTATATTGTTTTGAATAAGACATACCTGGTGCCAGTCCATGGAGTTTCTGTGTCATTATGATGATACCGCAAGGGGTCAGACATGTCAATGGAAAGTTGCCAGAGATGGCAGAATCAAATTTGCTTACCGATGAGATGGGCCACAAACACGGAAAATCCTATAACAATTGACATTACAATATTTAATTTCACACTACTTCCAAATAACGCATACTGAATATTGTGGTAAACTAATTACCGATGCCAATTGGGGCCAGGAAATTTGACTTGGGCTTCTCGATAGCCAAGAAGAAAACAGTAAGAATCAAGATGGATGTGCAAATGGCCTCCAAAAATGTCGCCTGAATACTTGTGATTCCATTTCCCTATGAACGTGGAAAATTTTTTAGAATGGTTTTCCTCGGACCTAAAGCGACAATTTAAAAACAAATTCTTTCTCACCAGAGAATTCACACCCAACAGCGGACCCGGCGTCACAGCATGGATAAGACCAGCCCCGACTGTTGCCCCTGCCAACTCCGCGAAGAGGTACAGTGCACCCCTGACGACAGAGATATTCTTGGTCAGTACCAAGGAAAATAGCACGGCGGGATTGAGGACGCCACCACCGAAAGCCCACAAAGAGACCAAAAGGGAGAAACCGAAACTGAATGCCACGCTCAGGATTTGGCTGCGTGGTTTGGGTGTGAGACCGATGTTGCGATGGAAGAGAGAATCCGTTATATGTGGTCGCAAAATATCGCATCACATTAGCATTGTGAATACATACTCTGGGCTCGGAAGTGTGTCGACGGAGAGCGTTGCTTGAACCCCACCAAGAGCTAGAAAGATGAAAAACGCTGTGCCAATGAACTCTCCGACGGCGGCTATAAAGAGTAGCATGGGCTCCGTTCGGTCAAATCTGGTAAATGTGTATGAAAACCATAGCCGATCTCAACGAGCCATACCAATAATATCTTGCTTTAGTTTTAGATTCATGGCGACGGTGCAAAGATAAGGGTATTCTTGGGTAGTTGGATATTATGTAAGAGAGTTGCGAAAAAAAAAAAGTGTTGGAATAACCGTTTAAGAACTCCAAGATGTTGAAGCAACACCGATCGTTGAGCATAATTTATATAATTAATTAATTAATTAATTATTGCATTTTCAAAAGGAACCAAAATACAAAATACAATCTATCAAATCATTAGCACAGTCCTAAAACAAGCATTATTTACTACATGTTCTAATCAGCCCAGCCCAACCAACTAGCCTAATGCTGTGGTTGCCGTTACCATTGTCGGTTGCTAGGGTGCGCATAAACACCTATCGCATTCACTGATGAAAACACACAAACGTACTCGCTAAATGTCTGGAAGAACCCTTAATTATATTATACTTTTTAAAGAATGGGCAAAGTTTTAAATTTTTCCAAGAAAGGAAATGAAGAAGAGGATTTGTACATTCTTCCCATAGCTTTGACGCTGATATGTCTAGCGTGGGGTTGATTATAATTAAGTTTTGGTAATTCCACAGTCAATGGGGGAAAAGATCGATATCGTGCCTCAATAACTGAATTATAGCAATGATTATCTAGTTTAAGTTATGGTCAATCCAAATATGTTATACTTTTTGCAACCAACCAATCAGAAATAGTAGAAATCACCACTAAGGATACATACTAAAAAGAAAGATTTAAGGGAGCAAAAATAAAAACTCCAAAGACGAAGCAAAAGGGTGTATAAAAAGAATGGAACGATATAACGGCGGTAAACGCCCGAAATCAGAAAAACGCAATATAATAATATTAATTGGAGTCTGAGAACGAAGAAAGAAATATGAAGATACAGTGAAAATTCCCAAGCAGTAATACCTGACGACGCCGTATTTTACATCCAACCTTATCTACTCTAACAGCATCCTCCCTTCTTCACTTTCTCATTGTCGTCACTGTCCACGCTCGCCCTCGGTTGTGCCCTTAGGTGGATAGTGTGACCGGGGTTAGGTGTGTTGTTCATTTCATGCTGACTCATGACTTTCTTTTTTGGTATGATCTTGTAAATCTCCTCAAAAATAGTGTTGAAGGCCGGCTCGACATTCTCAGCAGTCAGAGCTGACGTCTCCATAAAAAGAAATTTGTTCTCTTGGGCGAACAGGCTGGCCTCATCGGTCGAGACGGCGCGGTTGTTGGCCAGGTCGGACTTATTGCCCACAAGCATGATCACGATATTATCGTCTGCGTGGTCGCGAAGTTCTTTGAGCCAGTGGGACACGTTTTGGAAGGACTGGGAGCGCGTGATGTCTATGGGCAAGTGTGATATGGCGGGTGTAAAGGTACGTTTACCCACTTGAGAAAAGAGACTAATAATAGCATGACACGCCCAAGTATATCGAGCGCGCCCGTTTTCGCTCCGAAGTCAATTATCGTGTAGATATATTACATTCTCCCAACCGATGCGTTTCGCACTATAACTTGCTTGAACTCGTATTCCCTTTTTTTTCTTCCTCTTTTTTTTTTTTTTTTTTTTTTTTTTTCAAATATGTCTCAAACCAAATATTTAAAAAAAAAAATTCAAGTTAAGAAAAAAAAAAACGACAGCTTACCATATACCAGCAGCGCTCCAACTGCGCCGCGGTAGTACGCGCCAGTGATGGCCCTATAGCGCTCCTGACCGGATGTATCCCAGATTTGAGCTTTGATGGTCTTGGATTCGATGTGTATGTTCTTTGTGGCGAATTCGACGCCGATGGTAGATTTGGATTCAAGATTGAACTCGTTGCTCTGGCAGCCGTAAGAGGAGGAGGAAAGATGGTCGAATGAGCTGGGGCGGTTAATCAAGTCGCATGAGGGCATGAAGAGGTTACGTACAGTGAATTGTGACAGGAGGTTGGAC
Source organism: Endogone sp. FLAS-F59071 (assembly GCA_003990785.1). NCBI lineage: Eukaryota > Fungi > Mucoromycota > Endogonomycetes > Endogonales > Endogonaceae > Endogone > Endogone sp. FLAS-F59071. Next base: position 5,948 of record RBNK01000015.1, on the reverse strand, counting down.
TTGCCGACCCCCGAGTCACCGATGAGGACCAACTTGAACAGATAATCGTACTCGTCGTCGGTCATCATCTTTACGCAGGTAAAAACAAGAGCGCGAGAGGACAAGAAGGAGAGAGGGAGCTTTATAGGGATGTGTCACTCAGCCTCGCTCAGCCCGCCTGACGTCTTTTATGCAAGCCGATAACGTTACACCCATCACAAGCTCCTATTTATATCCCCCGGCCCCATCTTTATCTTTTTAAACCAAACTTTTCGTTGTCTAGGACACAGAACCATCCAGAAATATTTTTGTTCTTTGTTAAAAACTACCTATTTGGGTCCAACTATGTATACATTACGCAAAAAAGAACCATCAGATCGCGCCGAGGCCGAAACTTTAATAGCCCCGATAATCAACATGGCGCACTACACTAGCCTCACGGCATCTCCGCAGGCTCGTATTCCTCGTCCTATTTGACTCGAGCATTGATTACCAGTCACGCGTCATCAATCCGCGTACCCTAAACCCGCCAACGCATAATCCTCAGCCCCAACCGCAGATTCCACCTTCCCTGCGCCCTCGATGTCTTCACCAAAGTATCTGTCCATCAGGGCGCTCGCCGTGCGGCGCAGTTTCTCATTCTCTGTCAACGTGATCGCTTCAAGCGCATCAATCGCGTCGGGAACTGATTCCATAAGTGTCTTGCCCTGTGTGTTGTAGAGGAAAGAGGGTTATTCATTACTAGTCCCGCCACTTTTTAACACCAAAAACTCGGATTTTTGGGAGCTGTCAAATACACGTGGCAGAATTTTTATAGTAATCGCACGTTGCAATTTGTGTAGCTCACCTCTGGCACCTGCGTCAGCAGCATCTGCAGGTATGTTAGGCCCAGCCGGATAAGCTGCGTATCTTGAGATCGGATGAAATCGAGAATGCCTGTATGTTCGTAGTAGGAAAAGACGATGGGCATGCCAGAAGTAAATGTTAATCGATTTAAATATGACTTCGACAATAGAGCTACTAACAATTGAAAATGAGATATGTACCAGGAAGTAACTCTTTGTGGGGCAAGATACGCATGTACTGCTCACCATGAGAGGCGATATGGACGAGGCTAAATGCGGCCTTCGTTTATTATTAAATTTAGACTGTTATGTAAAGCCTCGCACGCATAATTGACGTTAACTAATCTTTATTAGTGTTTGTAATTCCGTAACGCTCACCTCTTTCCGGATATCAAAGTTCTGGTGGGTGGCAATGGAGGCCAGGATGGGAATGAAGCCCGCGTGGATGACTTGAGTGAGTGCTTGGAGCTTGTGGCTGTAATACCACAAGGTAGGTTTTCGGTAAAAATAGAGTTAAAAAGTTCTTTCTAGACGGTTCGTTTCATAAATTTAAGCTATTCAAAACGGAAAATAATAATAATAATAATAATAATAATAATAATATCTACTCGGCCGTGATATTGGACATCACCCAAAGGCTTTCCTTCTTGACCGATCTGACCATAAGATTATTGCAGAATAAGCAATGGACACATGTACCAGTCTCACATCGTAGGTCACAATCCAACTCGGACTAACAACTCACCTGCACTCAGACTGCACGTACTCGAGCATTCCAGGTAGGAACTTTGACTGTTGCAGAAGCACATCCGTGTGCTCATCCGGTCCGCTAGCGATGTTGCCAAGGGTACGGACGAGCGGGAGCGCGAGCGGACCGCTCCTGGCTAGGGCTGGCATGTGCCTGACCTGCACGCGCGGCCGGAAGGCAGGGGAAATCCGAACGGACCAATGTACATAGAAAAACCATGTTATTGGAAGCGTTCAGATCCCAATGACGCAAAATACGACGTCGCGCGCCCCCAACGGATTATCCTCGAGTATCACACAACCCCACCGACACACAAAGGAGCGGGTAGGGAAAGGAAGGGATAGGGCCAAATCGCCAAGGAATCTTGCACGGCAACGACCCGCCTGAAAAACCTTCAGACTCAGAAGCTTACCAAGAGGGGCGCGAGACCCTCCTTCAGTAGTTCTGTGCCGAATGTCTCATTGCCGCAGGTGAGGTAGGTGAGCACCCAACAGATTTCGGAGACAATTTCGTTCATCTAGAAGAGATTGGTTCATCAACCGTGTAATGTTTAGAAACCGGTATATTTGTTGAAGGAGACATGGGAAATATTGAAACGTGATAATCTTCATACTTCGTCAGCAGCGAGATGTTTTAACAGCTTTGGAGAAATCCCGGCGGCAAATAATTCATGAATTCGAGCATCGGGACCGCGTGCGAGATTGCTGAGTGCAAAGCATACAGTGTGAACGAGGCTTGTGTCCTATAATGCAGCACATGCATACAATATCACGTCAGAATGTCCCAGGGCGATGTTAACTATGGTATGGGTGGTTTTTCTTTTAACGATACATATAGTACCATTGCCATGTTAGCAAATCCCAATGACTTACAGTCGAGTCTAGCAGCCGAATCAACGGGACCAACGCGCCATTTGCACGAAGCAGTTCGCGAAAAGAGTTAGCCTCAGCTGCAATGTTTCCGATAGCCCATGCGGCCTGATCTTGCAACGCCTGATAGCGGTAAAAAGAAAATGGTTGTGGAATTTATCAAATGCTTGTTAATATTAAATGTGCGCGTAAACTCAAACGCATTCAATACATTTTGGTATGAGGTGGCGTGATTTACCGTATTCTGACTATCCAGATAGCCAATCAGGTACGGCACAGTTGGAAGTATCTTCTCGCATATTTCGTTCGGGCCACCAGCGATGTCTAAATGAAATTCCATGACGCACGTAATTCAGAGGATGTGTGGGTGTTAATTATGAAACGTAAGAAATGCAAGGAGTACGAAAACGAATCATCGTTCAAACATTAATCATTTCCTGTCCTATAGTAAGTGCTCACTTGTAATGCACCAAGTCGTATGCAATTGCTCTTCCGGATCAGTGCCGGAAAGGAATTGCTGCAATATGAAGGTCAATAGGTCAATAATCAGCATGACGAAAGCAACTTGAAATCACCATGTACTGCAATCATGCCTATTGATTAATTCTTTCGCCATCTTTATGACGCGTATTTCCATATATATAATTATAATTAATTCTATTACCAAAAATATTTCAACGCAGTCTCCTTTCATGACAAAGTCCTTGAGTGTATCCGGCGGATCGATGAGGTACTCGGCCAATTGCTTGAGAGTTTGCACTCGGACTTCGTAATCGACATTCTGAAAGGGCGGGTCGACAAATGGTAGACGAGCATGTGTGGTACACAATTGGCGACAATAAGAGCGGCAGATGAGTACAAGGCCAATTTTATTCGGTTCAAATGGAAAAAGCAAAGAAGAATCTGTAGATCTCTGTTTTTATACCTTCAAGTCTTTGCAAAGCTTCTCCACTTCCTGTTGAGACAGATCGTATTCTGGCTCTATTGATTGTAAAATCGCATATAGGGGAGCGCATTGAAATTTCAGCTTGCGTCCGGGACACATCTACTCTTCTCATACACATGGGTCTCAAACATATAGGACGTGATCGTAGGCACTCCTCACACCAATTTTTTTTTTCTATTATTTCATTTACAATGATGCTCGATCAAGCAAACAAGTAGACAATGGGAATAACCGACCTCCTTCATCACCACTAATGGTAGCGGCGTCAAAGGTGCGGAACCGCTTTGTGGTGATTAGCTGCTCACGGTGTTTCTTACGTAATTGCTGCTCAAGAGTTAGACGCTTCTGGCGGGCATCATCAGAGGTCCTGGAGAGGCTGTTACGCTTGTATTGAGAGCGGTGAGACTCGCTCGGATTTGAACGTTTCTCGTTGGGATTCATGGTTCTGGTGTAAGACTCACAAGACGACGGCTGAAATATGTGACCTGTTTTAAAACTCAATCACGCCACGCCCTGAGAATGACGTCACCGCCGAGTGACCAAGCGAAAGGTATATAGATCCGCATTTTAGACTTAATAAGTGGGAAAACCGATTGTTATAAAGATCAATATAGGTATAGTAATTACAGATGTCCGTGAGGAAGTATATGCATTGTACGTTTGTCTCTGTGGAAGCATTTTTGTAGGACTCACAAAAAAACTTCTCTTAAAATATGCATTTGGTCTGCTGGGTTCCCCGTGTTTCGGCTTAAATCTTGGTTATTTCGTTATCTTTCTGCTTTGGGTTTGTGTGTTTACACCCCCACCTGACTAGAAACGCATGACAAGAACCACTGGCTAGGGTTTCCACACTCGCACAAAGGTGTAAAGTTTTTTTTTCATTGACAAAGAAAAATTTTCGCGTGAAATACCAGGTCTTTGGGGTTTCTCTTAATACCAAGTTTTTGCGAAAGTAGCAATGATTAAGAAAATGAACAATGATGTTAATAACGAATCTGGGTAGTCCGAGCGCAGGAATCTATAAACAAATTGGCAAATTGGTCTCGCATTGTTTTTCAAAGTGAAACAGTAATTATCAACATCACATGAAGATTATAGACTGAAAATCCCCCCCCCCACCTCGCTTGAACGTTCCAACACCAACATTCCGATCGTGAGCGGACCGCGTAGTATATATATGCTCGATATAATCCATCCCGTATACCACCAACAGGAAAACTTTAAACGGCCGATCCAGTTGCCGAAATTTGCTTAACTGCCTGTTTCCCTGGGTCGAGGTCGATCTGTCCACCCGAATTTTGTTCGCAACTGTGTCACACAGCATTCAGAATCCAATCGGCGGATGCAAGCGCGTGAACCACAGGGGGGAATGTGGCGCTACCGACGAGCACGTCAAGAACTCTTGGGGTTTTTAAGGGGAGGGGGCTCAGGGCCCAGGATGCCAATGCGTGGTACGACGTATCTTTCCTGTCATCCTGTCGCACAGGTGCAAGTTGGCCCCCGAGGATAGATAAGGCTTTTATTTTTTCCAAGCGGTTAAGAGCCAAGAGCTGGCACGATGGCACGATGGCACGATGGCATGATGATGGCACGTGGGAGTGCGTTGTCCGACAAGTGCGTGGTGAGCCGATAATTGAGTCAGAATGCATAATCCGCTCCAATCGATTTGACTAAGTCAGCTCTGTCGTTAATCCAATGATGTCACACAGAAGCTATGAGTGTGTCCCGAGTTCTTCTCGGGCGAAAAAAGTAATGCATGACATTTCCCCCCATGCGATACTCGCATGTATCTCTCTCTCTAACAACATTCTTAACGGTTAGGTTATCGCACGATTGTCGGGCCCAGGTAGAATTCAATTCGGATTAAGGAAGTGCATCCGCGGCCTACATTAAGGAGTAATTACCGAGATTGTCAATGATTTAATACCTGCGTTTCAAGGAACCCAAGGAACTCAAAGCTTTTTGTGTTAGCAGCAAGTCAAAAGGGGGGGGAACAGGGTAAAAACTATCACCAAGTCTGGTCTCATCCGTTTGGAGGTTTCAACTATACAAGTTTTTTTTGACTACTACTTGAACCTTCTTGGCACCGGATAATACTATATTTTTTATCACAGGCGGAAAAAGCTATATGTGGCAGAGCCCGATAATGCAAGAAACGATGGTGATGATGAAAATCGCAGTGCTACGTGTGATCGACAAAGAGAGGCTTGAGGCTTGTAGATATAAGCTTTTTTTTTTTTTTTTTTTTTTCTCCTTCATTGTCAGAGGCACCGTGTGAAGTGCCAGAATTCATCTTCACACGCGACAAACTGTATCCCAAGGCTGAGGGGTGTGTGTGCGCTATCAAATATTTTTTTCACCATTGTTGTATAAATGTAATTTATGATTATCGTGCGTTTCGTTTCGGTTTGCCCATTCGATAAACAATTCCGCAAACACATGTGACGGGAAAAAGATTTACAATCTGCAACGGATTCAGATTTATTCGCGAAAAGGAAGCTAAGCAGCAGGTGAAAAAATCTGAATCCGTTGCAGATTGTAAATCTTTTTCCCGTCACATG
>RBNK01000014.1:0-67274 GCA_003990785.1 Endogone sp. FLAS-F59071 | reverse complement strand
TACAAGGTGCTATACGGGCAGCTACCCAGGTTACTACTTGAATTTCTGATTGGCTCGGCTAAATATAAGGTACAAATTGATTGGCTAAGATATAATAAATGATATATCAGGTTATAATGTAATTGGGCAATGAAATAATATATCAGATCGAAATACTATTTTAGGTTATAGCGTGATTGCGAATCTCAACAATGTTAAAGGTCTCAACAACGTTAAAGGTCACATGACTTGATCTTACATGATCAAATTGTATGTCGTCACCAAATATTCCGTCACAATAATAAGCTAATAATTTCAACACTTATAAGGTATAAAGAATGGTAAGTTCTTAGATATGTTTCAACAATCAAGTTAATCTGTTAATGTTTAAAAGCAATATATCTTAATATATCTCAGCTTAAAAATCATAAAGCAAATACTTCTTTACTAGTTTCATTCAGATCTTAGACTTTGTATTTAGGCTCAAGCTTAGGTAAAGATTTATTGAATGAAAATAAAGAGGGTATTTATATAAAACTTGAGGAATAGTAATGAATATAATAATAATACATTAGAAATTACTAAAAAATTGCAGATCAAGATCTTTATAGATAAATTAGACTATAATTTCTGAAATTGAGATAAAATTGCTAATTTCAGGGAGGTTGTTGACTTCCAGGAGGTTAGTAACAGCAGAGAGGTCAGTGATAGTAGGAAGGTTAGTGACTTCCTATAGCACAGTAAGGTTGTTCTCATAGTCAGTGTAATTGCTGATTTTGTCATTCTTGTAAAAGTCTGAAGATATAGTTGTAGCCTAAATCATTTGTAGTACAGCAATATCCTTAGAGCTTTTGGAGATAGAAGTAGCTACATTATTTTTAGAGACTAGAGGTAGACTATTGTTACTAGTTTTGGAGACTAGGGGGATATTGTTATTGAATTTAAGGGCTTTGAATATCAGATTATTAGGGACTATAGCATCAAAGTCAAGGGCTATGATTTCCAAATTATTAAGATTGTTAGGTTTGAATACTTCAAAATTGTTGAATATATTAGCTTTATTGGATATAGATTCTTTGTTATTCTAGGTAGTGGCATCATCATCCTAAGAGGGTAGAGAGACTTCCTCTAGGTTGAAGTCCTCTAAAAAGATATCGAGAACATCTAGGCACTAGCTGATCTTTATTTGGCTCCAGTGCTTGAAGCTTAGTCTTTCTAAATACAGTACTACTATTGGCCAGTACTTAAAGACTTGATATGTTCTTAATCTAAGTTTTCTTTCATTCTTGTTGAAACTAAGATTTAATAGTTCTGGAGTATCTATAGTCATGTCCAATATATATTCTAATTAGTGGCTAGAACAGCCTACAAACAGCTTGCAAACTGTTGTAATTATTAGCTTATTATATCTCTCTCTCCTATCATCAATGATCAATTGTTATGTCACTCAATTGTGGCTTAGACGATCTTTGTTTGTATCGACCAATCATAAATTAGCATTAATAAATACATGCATATTGGCTTCATAAGCCAGTGCGCTCTTTACTCCAAACACACATTCAAAGATCAAATTTTAACAGGTTATGAGCTCTGAGCCACTCGAATTGCAGCTCAACAACCTGAGATCTACGCAATCATAGCATCTACGCAATTACAACTGCGATTACAGTAAGCGATTATTTAATATTGTAAACAATATGTCAAACAACATGATAAACAATGCGACAAACGACACTGTGATAAAGCAACACAATAAACAACATGTAACAATATAGCATTCAATGACATGACACAACAAAATAGACAATCTATATATATCATCATCATCAGCAACAAGATCGACAAGATTGCCGTCAAAATCAAAAACAGACAACAGATATCAAACCCTTGATGACGATGAAGGATTGGATGGCAACTATCAGAGCAATATTGGATTTAGCCTCGATTGACAGGAACAGATAGCTACAATGATCAGAAATCAGGAAGATAAATTAGATATGCTAATAACCTTATTGGGCAAATTGATGGTAAAAATCGACAAAACAAACGCATCACCCAGTATGCCAACCAATCAGAATGCAGCTACAAAAGGCAACATGCCACAAAGACAATCACCATCACCATCACCAACAACATCAACAAAGCTTAACGATCTGGCAAAGGAGTACCTAAGATTGATCAATAAATTCGATGGGTCAGGTGGTGCACCCAGATTGTTTGATTACTTTGATGCCATAGAGCAATTTATCACCAGTGCCAATCTATCAGTACAAAAGGAGGAAGTCAATGCAGTAATCAGTAAAATTACAGGCAACGCTAGAATGTGGTTACGAAGATACGTGAACACATCGAGAGAATTTGATTCGAGAAATGAGCTTAAAGAGGCTATGATGCAAAAATATGCACCAATAGAATAATTGTTATGAATGCGTGATAAGCTTGTGATGATGAAGCAAAAAGGATCAATCGAAGATTATAATGACGCGTTCAACCGAATTATAGCGCAAATCGAGGATATGACCGATATAGAAGCTATACCGTAATATCTCTGGGGTCTAAGCCCTAGGTACTAAGAATTAATACTTGTGCAGGAGAATATGCCGACAATGCTGGAGGCTTTACAACTCGCATGCATCAGATTCGACCCGGATAGTAAATAAAGACACGACGAAGCCTACGTGACTGACCAAGGTGGCTACTGAGGTAGCTACCAAGGCGATTACCGAGGTAGCGGTTGCGACAACCGAGGCGGAAGCACCAAACGAAGCCAAGGCTATAACAATGATAATGGAAACAATCGAGGAGGTCATCATAATGACAGAGACAACTGAGGTAGCGATCATGGAGCCCATCGAGGTAGGAATTTTCGAGGATACCCTTAGAAATGTTACATTTATAAGGGAGAACATGGAATATTTCAATGCAACAAATTCAACGATTGGGTAAAAACAGAAAAAGAAAAGGCTAAACCAAGAGCCGAAGCAAATCTGGCAATTAGTACTATTATCGATTCAGGTGCCATGCAACATATGTTCAACCAATTGGAGATTTTTGAGACAGTGGCTAAGTACGATGGCTTGGTCACATATACAGGGAACAAGAAACTACGTGCGATACACATTGGGATGATTGAGCTCGATGACGAGCTGAAATTACAAGATGTTTTATATATATCAGAAATCACCAGAAATTTAATATCTGTGCGGGCATTGATATGTGATGGAAATGATATAACCTTCAAGAGCAACGGATTAGTAATTAAAATCAGCACGGATTACGAAGAAATCAAAATCGAACAAGCCGATGGCAACCTATTTCATTTATTGACATCACCAGAGCTAGAAGCAAACATCACCAATTCTAACATCACCAATTCCAAGATTGATAACTATTGTGATAGACTAAAATATATTAACGGCGAAATACTCAGATTTGAGTAAGTACAGAAAATACGTTTCAAGGGTCTTAGCGGGTTATGTGGTAGTATCTTAAGAAGGGTGTACATCAGTGTAGGTGTTAACTAGCAAGAATTTAAGTGTGATTGATCGAATAAAGTGTATCTATTAGAATCTCGAAACTATATCAATTGCTTACTCCTTGAGTAAGGCTTCAGTATCTCTTGGGTTGTCTGTTGTAAGCTTTCTTAGCTTGTTGTAGTCCGAATTTTATTGATAATTGCGAGTAGGGTATTTATAAGAAATTACAAGGTGCTATATGGGCAGCTACCCAGGTTACTACTTGAATTTCTGATTGGTTTGGCTAAATATAAGGTACAAATTGATTGGCTAAGATATAATAAAATAATATATCAGGTTATAATGTAATTGGGCGGCGAAATAGTATATCAGATCAAAATACTATTTTAGGTTATAGTGTGATTGCAGATCTCAACAATGCTATAAGTCTCAACAACGCTATAGGTCTCAACATTATTGCAAGTCACATGACCTGTGATCTCACATGATCAAATTGTATGTTATTACAGAATGTTTCATCACATCTCCTTCCTTTCTATGAGTTAGACTTTAAGGTACAGTTCTAACTCGGAGAAATCCCTTTGTAACTGTTTTACTTCTTCCTCTAGCTCCTTCATATCATTCTGTATCAGTTGATTTAGTTAGTGCGTACTGCATTGGAAGTGATTCAAAGCACTAGGCTTGTGCTTGAATAGTTGATAAATCCGATCAGCCATTCTTATATTATAGGCAGGGAGTACTCCTTTGAGGGCTCATTGACAGATTTCTCTATTCTTCCGGTTCCAGATATGTTCAACTTCTTCATCCCAGAGTTGTGCAATTCAGTAGTATTCCTTCCATTCATTGATTTGTGCCAGGTGTTGCCTCCATTGAATGTTGCATACAATTGATCGGGTCTTCTATAAGGTCGATCCTTCTATCTCCTCAAGGTCTTCCAGAGGTTTTATATGTCGGTAGGCCTCGATCAGGCTGACTCGGACTTCATGGAAGTTGTTCCAACAGGGCATGATATTTCTTGAGGTGGTTTCGGTGGACAGTATAGGGTAAGATTGTTCCTGTCATTTTTCATAACTGATATGTAGTCCCTTTTATACTGGCAATATAGTATGGTCCTTCCCATTTTGGATCCAATTTTGCTGACCATGAGGACTATACTATGTTCCGGTATAGTAAGACTTGGTCACCAATCTTCAATCTCTTGGTTTCCTTGTGTTCCTTGTTGTAATTCTTCTTTTGTCGATCTTGTGTAATGGCAATAAATTCTCTCGCCTTATTTCAGACATTGTGTAATTCTTGGATTTCCTTTGTCACACAATGCTCGATTTGCATTTCCCAGGAGGTATGGCTAGGTTCCGGGGTGGTCATTACTTGGTCTACCAACTGATGAGCTTTTCTTCCATAAGCGAGCTCAAAAGGGGTGAACTTTATTGTCTCCTGTTTCATTGTTCGTAGTGCAAATAAGGCGGAAGGTAGGTACAAGTCCCAATCTCTTCCTTGTGATTATACTACTTTAGCAATTGTGTTCTTGATGGTTTGATTTGTCCGTTTGGTAAGTCCATTTCCTTGGGGATAGTAGGCAGTAGTCTTTATCTAGTAGATCCCGAAGTGTTGTGTCAATATCTGTATGAATTCATTAATGAATTCAGTTCCTTGATCGGAGGTCATTTCATAAGGTATTCTATGGTGGCAAATAATATCTTCGTAGATAAAGGATACAATATTAAGGACATCTGCAAGGGGCAATGCTCTTGCTTCAGGGTACTTGGTCAGATAATCAACTGCTACTACAATGTATCGATTTCCTCTAAGTGTTCTTGGTAGTGGTCCAACAATGTCTATTCCAATATGTTTGAAGGGTCCTCCAGGTACAATCGGTTGTAAGGTCTCGACTTCCTTTCCTCAGCGCCTCTTTTGGCAAGTGTCGCATCTTCTAATATATTCTCTAATATCTTCGTACATGTTCTTCCAATAATATTTTTCTGAAAGTCGTTGATATGTGTTGTCTATGCCCATGTATCCTGCCAGCTGATGATCATGAGAGGCCTGAAGTACCATCTGCTTTTTGTGTTCAGGGACCACAAGTCGTATCTGTCCTCTGTGTCATCGGTAAAGTATATTATTTTTGATAAAATAGTTGAGTGCCATTGTCCATATAAGCCGTTGATCGTTTTTGTTCGTCGTCCTAGTAAAGGTTAGGTTACTGAGGTAATCCAAATATCCGTTATAGAGTTTAGTGTTCATTAGGTAGGTATATTCTTTTTGGTTCGGGGTATTGGTCTCGGATAAATTGGGGTAGGCATGAGAGGGTGTCCACATTCTGATGATTCCGTCCTTTTCTGTATTGCATTGTGAAGTCATATTCCTGCAGTATAGCTAGCTATCATGTATACATTCCTGTTAGATTTGGTTTGTTCCAAAGCCATTTGAGGGCTGAGTGGTCTGTTATCAGGTTGAACTGTTTTCTAATCAGGAAGTGGCGGAAGTGTTGTACAGCCCAAACAACTGCTATGCATTCTAGCTGAGTGGCTCCGTAGGAAGGTTCCGCTCCATGGATGGCTCGTCCTGCATAAGCAATCACATGCTCTCCATCTTTGTCATCTTGTGCCAGGATTGCTCCGAGTCCGAATGACGATGCATCTGTATATAATTTGAATACTTTGGTAAGATCCGGTCTTGCCATAACTAGTGTGTGGGTAAGTGCTTCCTTGATCAGATTGAAGGCAGTTTGTGCAGCTGACGTCCATTTCTATGCTCTTCTTTTTCTTTACAACATGTGCAGGGGTGTAGCAATTTCAGAGTAACTAGGGATAAACCTTTTATAGAACTGGACCAGTCCTAAGAATCCTCATAAGGCCATCTTATCTTGCAGAGTTGGGAAGGCCTTGACGATTTCAGTCTTCTTTAGGTCTGGGCAGATTTCTCCTCTATCAATTATAAATCCGAGGTATTCAATTTTCTTCTATCTAAAGTAGCATTTTGTCAGCTTGATTCTTAGTCCGTGTTTTCTAAGTTGTTCAAATACTTCCTTCAGGATAACCATGTGTTCTGCAAAGTTCTCTGCGTAGATGTTGATATCATCAATGTATATAATTACTCCATATCCAATCAAATCATAGAAGATCTCGTTCATTACAGCCTGGAAGGTGGCGGGTGCATTGCAAAGTCCAAAAGACATTCTCGTGAATTCATACTGTCCAAATGGTGTCACGAATGCTGATTTCTCCTGTGCTTCGGGTGTCATTCCAATTTGGTTATATCCTGCCCATAGGTTCAAGGTTGAATAGATCTGCGCCTTTTTCAACATGTTTTGTAAGTCTTCCGAGTGCGGAATTGAGTATGCATGCTTCTTGGTGACTGAGTTTAATTTGCAATAGTCGATAACCATTCTCTGTCCATCCTTTTTTGGTACTATGCTGATAGGTGATGCCCAAGGACTTTTTGATTGTACAATTACTCCTGACTCCAATAGCTCTTGAACATGCTTTTGTACAAAGTCATGATAGTTGGCTGGCAATCTATAGGGTGCCTGTTTGATTGGTTTGGTGTCTCCTGTGTCGATATGGTGCATGAAGAAGGCTTGGTCCGGTAGGTTCTTGAAACTGATTGCGATAATATCCTCATACTCCTTCAGTAGGTCTTGCAGCTGCTTCTTCTGATTCGGCAACAGGTTTTCGTTGAGGGAGTAGATGTGCTTCTTGGCGTTTTCCTAGTCATCTAGTCTTTCCATTATTACATTTGCTTGTCCAGTTGATCCAAATCCTTTTCTTCCATGTCATGTTTCTTCTAAGTTTTCTACTTCCTTTAAAGGTTGCTGTTCACACTTGACGATCACCATTTGAGCGATCCGATCTCCTTGGTATACTTTGAATTGGCTGTGGTTATAGTTTACTAGTCCCACCTCAATTTCTCCTCTGTAGTCTTCGTCTATTAATCCAGGGAATGCTCCTATCCCAGAGTTGCGATAGAGTCCACTTCTTGCCCATACTTGCGCATACTGTCCAGGTGGTAGGGCGATAGCGATTCCGGTTTTTACAAAGGCTGATGATTTTGGTTCTAGAGTGTAGTCTTCATCTGCATATAGATTGTATCCTGTGGCTCCTTCAGTTTTTCTCTTTGGTATGATTGCGCTTTCCATCAGTTTCTTAACTTGGGTTGTTGTATCCTTTTCTTCAACTGTGAACACTTCTTCAAAGGTAGGGACATTTGGCTCCTTCCACTGTTCGTGAGTTGTGTCCTGAGATAGGTTTTGCCACAGGTCCTTCCACTACCAATAGCGCATGCTGATGCGTTCGTCGGGGTGAACTATTTCCTCAAGTGCGATGATTTCTTCTTCTGAGTCTGAGTCACTTTCTTCAATTAGGATAGGTCCATCGTCTTCATCATCTTTCTGGAATAAGGCTCTGACTTCGATAGGTGTCTGAGTTGTGTAAACTTCATTACTCCAATCCTCAGGTACTTCCTCATCTTCATTCTCTTCGGGTATCGTCTGTTCTTATTCTCAGTCATAACGTTCCTTCCAAGTCCTATAGTAATTGATGTCATATGGTTCATCTGGATATCTGACCCAGTTTTCACATTCCCAAAGGTTATAGGGATTAACTTCATCCTAATAGCATCCTTGCAGATAGATGTTGCGATTTCCCTAAAGACATCCTTTGCCGATATGTCCAATATTCGTTCAGAAACAGTCCCACACTTCTCCAGTATTGTTTGCGAATAGATGAGGGTTCCTTCCATCATACGGTCCATGATTCATTGAGGGTGGAGTCCTTCAGCAGGTCTGTGACAATCTTGGTTTTCTGATCTTCTTTTCTATCGACAAGTGCATCTCCAAGGTGTCTTAGTAAGGTATTAACTTTGTATCACTGCAAGTGCATATCATTTCAGCGCAATAGATACATTGTTCACAGAATGGGCATCTAGTGTTCCTTATGTTGTATTCAATCAATTGGTTCTTCTCCAAAGGCGTTAGGCGGCGGTATTTACTATAGATCACTATGTTTGCTTCTTCTTCCACCATGTTGAGATGCATCTGTTCAGGGATTACTTCTTCATCTGTATCACTTTCATCTTCCGGCCTCTGAGTAAGTTTTGGTACTACTCCTTTCTGAATACCCAGAGGTATGCTGAACTTTCTTCTATGGTTAATAAAGATTAGCCTTTGTACATCCAGGTTGATTCTTGCTTTGGCTTTCTTTAACCAGCTATTGTCTAGGATAGCATTGTAAGATTGTGCATCAGTAACAACTATTCTGACAGGGATTATTTCTGTTCCAAACTGGACTGGTACTTCTCGGAGTACTCCTAAGGGTACACTGCTTTTTCCACTTGCGATAACCAAAGTAGAGATGGCAGGTTCATCAATATCCCATCCTAGGCAGTCTAGGAAATGCTTGGCGATAATGCTGACTCCTGCTCCAGTGTCAATAATAACTGAGCATGCTAATCCTCCAATGTTGCATTGTGTGTAGGCGGATGAGATATAAGTTCGCTTCTCTTGTTCTTCAGTGGTGTTAACTTCTTCGAATCAGATGGTTGGTTTGGTTTCTGTAATCTGGATCTTCATCTTCTGCTTTGTTAATGGTGTGATCTGGAAGAGTTGTTTAAAGGTAATGTTGGCCTTTTAGCTGGCAATGTCCTTCCACGGGTCATATTCAAATTCTCTAACTTTCCTAGGCTTCTTCTCCTTGTTTTCTTCTTGATCCGTCATTTCTTCATCTTCGGTGGTTAAAGTAACTATCTCACCAGGTTGCATTATTTGTTTGAAGGCTTTGTCCCATTGATCCTCATTCAACTGTTGCCTTTGTGTTGGCTTCTTAGGCTTTTCGATGACAACTTCAGGTTCCTGAATTGGCTTCTTCCTTAGGTAGAGAGTTTTCCTTGTAGTAGTGCGGCTGACTGCTTCAACAGGGTAGGCTTCTAAATATTCTTCGCCAAATTCTTCATCTTCTTCTTCGATTTCTTGTACTACGTTAGCATGGTCGGCCTTCTTTACTTCTTCTCTCTCTCATCCTTCCTTCCAACTTCTAGTTCAGCAATCTTTGGCAAAGTGACCACGTCTTCCACAGAGGAAGCAGTTTATCTTAATCTTGTTATGTTCTTTGGCCATGAAGGTTCCTCTCGGTTGCCTGTTCTGGCGGATCACCTTGGCTTCAAGGTTGGCTATATGTGCTGTCATCTCTGAGAACATCTTGGTAATCTTCTTTATTTCATCCTCATGAGTTGTCTTTCCTGTTTTTGCCATGACTGTCAGTTTGATAGTATCCTCCTCAGGTGGTTTGGTTGATACAGATACCATTTGAACTACGGATATTCCAGTACTGAATTTCCTGCGTAAATCTTGTGGTAACTTGTCATATAGAGATGCTGAATGTCCTGTTTCGGTGTCCCAAAAGGCCTGTACCATCCTGACTTTCTCTTCTATACTTCGAGGACCAAACCTCTTGATATGGCATTAGAGATCTGTGGGTAAGCCATTCATGAACACCATTTCTTGTATGACCGGGCTGGTTTCTCCACAGAGTTGCATGTACTGATCAATGGTGGTAACCCAGTCTTCCGGGCACTGATTGATTGACATCTTCATATTGAATAGCTGTTCTTTGATTGATTCCCGCTTCTGTTCAGTGAAATACTTCTCTTCTAACCAAGCTCTTATAACATCCCAATAAGTAGTGGCTAATATTGCAGCAGGAGGGTTATTTCCAGCTGCTGCTATGGCTGCGAGGAGTAATCCTCCTAGTCCAGTAGCTGCTACATCTGTCAGGGCCACACGGTATGCTTCTCTTACAAGTCCTCTAAGTTGGGTAGCCAAGATAGATAACTATCGGGTGCTGACCATTCCTTTGGCTGTGAAGTAGCTTTCCAAATCATCTAGGAATTCTTGAACATATTCCTTGGTGTATCCATAAAAGGTAGATAGTCTATCTGCCATGGTTTCTTCGCCTTCTTAAAGTCTTCTCCTAGGTAGTTGTAATAATGCGGGCAGTGGTGGTGGTAGTGCCGTTCTTACTTTTGTCTTCCACTATGGGTTTCGGCAAGTTCGGTTACACAATATAGATAACAAATTGGTCAATGTGTCGATTGATTTCCTACCAGTCGGCACCAATTGTGATGGACTAAAATATATTAATGGCGAAATACTCGGATTTGAGTAAGTGCAGAAAATACGTTTCAGGGGTCTTAGCGGGTTATGCGATAGTGTCTTAAGAAGGGTGTGTGTCAGTGTAGGTGTTAACTAGTAAGAATTTAAGTATGATTGATCGAATAAAGTGTATCTGTTAGAATCTCGAAACTATATCAATTACTTACTCCTTGAGTAAGGCTTCAGTATCCCTTGGGTTATCTGTTGTAAGCTTTCTTAGCTTGTTGCAGTCCGAATTTTATTGATAATTGCGAGCGGGGTATTTATAAGAAATTACAAGGTGCTATACGTGCAGCTACCCAGGTTACTACTTGAATTTCTGATTGGTTCGGCTAAATATAAGGTACAAATTGATTGGCTAAGATATAATAAAATGATATATCAGGTTATAATTTAATTGGGCGACGAAATAGTATATCAGATTGAAATACTATTTTAGGTTATAGTGTAATTGCAGATCTCAACAATGCTATAAGTCTCAACAATACTATAGATCTCAACATTATTGCAAGTCACATAACCTGTGATCTCACATGATCAAATTGTATGTTGTTATAGAATGTTCCGTCACACTATACATTATGGCATCACCAGCTGGGTCATCCGGGCCGAAATGCTCTGCAATCAATCAACAAATTTGTTATAGGGCTCAGAGATATGCAGCTGTCAACCGGACAAATCGAAATATACGCTGGGTGTAAACACGCAAAGTTGCACTGCAAGCCATTTGGATATGCGAAAAATCAATCGATAGAGTCTATCGGAAGAGTGCACTTAGATCTGTGCAGGTCGATGCCCATGCTATCAGTCAATGGAGCGAAATATATATTAACATTCATTGATGACACCACTTGCTATGTCACAATATATTTTATTGACAACAAAAGTGATATATTTGATCAATTCCAGGTATTCAAGGCATTCGCTGAAATGCAATTGGGCCAAAAACTGAAGATTCTCCAGTCAGATAGAGGAGGAGAGTATGTAAACACCGAGATGCGCAAATTTTTAATCAAAAACAGAATTCATTATGAAATGACAACGCTAGACATGCCACAACAAAATGGTATCACCGAACAATATAACTGGACATTAATAGAGTCGATCCAAGCTGTTAAAATCACTGCTGGCATATCTGATGAACTTTGGGGTGAACTTGCCACAAGTGCTATATATTTATGTAACCGATTGCTAATGCGAGCCAATAAGGAGAGTGCTTCACCATTTGAATTATGGTATGGTCACAAGCCTGATATCAGTAACTTGTGCATCATATGAGCTAATACATATGCATATTTGCAAAGGAAAAAGGTCGAAACTGGTGCCCCAATCAAAAAAGCTTAAAATGATTGGCTATTATGACAAAAAGAAAGCATACAGACTCTGGGATCCAATCAATAGGAAGATAGAGATTAGCCATGATGTCACATTTGATGAATCTATTATATTAAAATCCCCAACAATCATCAACCCAGAAGATCAAGAATATGTCATTGAAGCGATCATCGGAGAATGCAAGATTGATGAAAAAAGGCAATATCTGGTTAAATGGCTAGACTATGACGATGATGATGTCAACACCTGGGAGCCAATCAAACAATTGATCGATACTGAAGCTCTACAAATTTGGCAAGATCGCATATTAGAAGCTAATTTAATTGAATCGACTGATGACTCAATAACCTACAAGGAAGCAATTTCTCTACCTGATGTAAAGCTTTAGGAGGAAGTGATCAATCAAGAGCTTAAATCACTTAATAATGATACATGGATGATTGTACCTAAGGTGCCTGTGGGATGCAAGCCAATTGGATGTAGATGGGTATTTAAAAAGAAGCTCAACACTGATGGATTGGTTGCCAGGTATAAGGCAAGATTAGTTGCCAAGGGATATTCACAACAGCAAGGAATTGATTATGATAAAACATTTGCCCCCGTGGCGAAATTCACATTAATCAGAGTACTTTTATCAATCAGTGCAACCCTAAACTTAGAAATTCACCAAATGGACATAAAAACTACATTTCTGAATGGTGATCTTGATGAAGAGATCTATATGATAGTACCTGAAGGAATCAACCAATCAGAGCTGTCACTGAGAGCTGTGTGTAAGCTCAATCGATCATTGTATAGACTAAAGCAATCACCTCGTATGTGGAATTAGAAGATCGACAACTACCTCAGCCAATCAAATTTTACAAGACTACAATCAGATCACAGCATTTATCTAAGAAGGAGACAAGAAGATCAATCGCTGATAATTATTGCTATATATGTTAATGATCTACTAATTCTGGCTGATTCAATAGAAATGATGAACAAATTCAAGGCAGAACTTAGCAATGCATTTGATATGATGGACTGTGGTGAAATTCAACATTTTTTAGGTATTTGAGTTATACATAATCAAAAAACATACACAATTACAATTGATCAAAGTCACTTTGCCAATCAAATCATTACAAGGTTTAATATGACGGATACCAAGCCAATCAGCACACCCCTTGATCCATCTATTTAACTCAAAGCTGAAGGGGGAAAATCCGCAGACCAAAGTCTATTCAGACAAATGATTGATAGCATAATGTATCTGATGATCGGGACGAGACCTGATCTAGCTGCTGCTGTCAGCATCATTAGTCAATTTTCAGCCAATCCAATGCAAGAACATCACTAAGCCCTCAAACGATTATTAAGATATATTAAAGGAACAGCCAATTATAAGCTGTGCCTTGGACGTGATCAGGATCTAAGACTGATCGATTTCAGTGATGCCAACTGGAGAGGAGACATTAATACACAACGATTAACCACAGGCTATATTTTCAACCTATCAGGAGGAGCCATCAGCTGGTCAAGCAAATGCTAACCAACCGTTGCCTTATCAACAACTGAGGCAGAATATATAGCATTAGCATATATGATGAAAGAAGCCATTTGGCTGCGCACCCTATTGGATAAGCTAGGATACTTAACAAATTGCACAATAACCTTATTTGAAGACAACCAATCAGCAATTGCCCTTGCCAAAAATCCAATTAATCATGCTCAATCAAAGTATATTGACATTCAGCATCACTTTATTTGAGAGAAAGTTGAATCAAAGGTGATAGATGTTGTTTATATGGCGACAGATGAAATAATCACCGATGCATTAACCAAGCCACTTACATGACCAAGACTTGAAATGTTGATCACAAAAATGGGCTTATGTAACTAACCTTTTTTTAAAACTTTTATGTTCTTTATCATGTTATTCTTATCACTCAAGTAGTATTTTACATATAGTTATTTATAGTGAATATACTTCATGGATGCCATTTGTGATGTACAGTTGAACATTTTTTATTCTTTTATTTTTATTTATTTATTTTTATTGAGATATATCAAGCAGGGGGAGTGTTGTAATTATTAGCTTATTATATCTCTCTCTTCCATCATCAATGATCAATTGTTATGTCACTCAATTGTAGCTTAGACGATCTTTGTTTGTATTGACCAGTCATAAATTAGCATTAATAAATACACACATATTGGCTTCATAAGCCAGTGCACTCTTTACTCCAAACACACATTCGAAGATCAAATTTCAACACAAACAGCCTACAAGTACAAATGCTAGTCATAGACTATGAACTGAAAATAGTTTCCTAATATATTAATTAATTTGCTATGTATGAACTATAACTTTATCTAATAATTTCTAAAGTTAAATTAATAAGATATTCTCAGATATCTTTTTTAATTTGATGAAGTATGTTAGATATAATTGTAAAGTAAATATTCATAAAAGGCAGTTTTTATAAAACATTTTAAATAAATTAATTAAATGGAAATAAGATTTATAAATAAAAATATTTAAAGTAAATTTTATTTCTAACCATACTTAAATATATTATAGTAGACTAAAATATTCTAATACCAAAAAATATTCACTATAGCATATCTTAGGGGTCTTAGCAGGTTATGTAGTAGTGGCTTGAAGGGTGGGGGTGACTGGTGGGAAAGTATATTAAATAGTGAATGTAATTTAATAAGCTTTGTCACAAATAAACTTCTCTTTCTCTCTAACTATTGCTTAGTCCCAGACTAAGGCTTCTTCTGCAAAGTCTATTTAGACTTTGCAAGATTATCCTTCGGGTTATCTGTAAGAAGCTTTCTTAGCTTGTTGTAGTCTAAATTTTATTGATAATTGCAAGCAGAATATTTATAAGAAATTACAAGGTGCTATACAGGTAGCTACCCAAGTTACTACTTGAATTTCTGATTGGCTCAGCTAAATATAAGATATAAAAATGATATATTAGGTTATAATATAACTAAATGATAAAATAATATATCTGATCAAAATACTACTTTAGGTTATAGTGTGATTGCAGATCTTAGTAATGCTAAAGGTCTTAGTAATGCTAAAGGTCTTGATAATACTAAAGGTCATATAACTGTAATTTCACATAATCAAATTTTGTATTATTACTAAATGTTCTATCATATCTCCTTCCTTTCTCTAAGTTAGACTTCAAGATATAGTTCTAACTTGGAGAAATCTCTTTGTAACTATTTCACTTCTTCTTTTAACTCCTTTATATTATCCTGTATAAGTTAATATAGTTAGGATGTACTGCACCAGAAATGGTTTAGAGCACTGGGCTTATACTTGAATAGTTGATAGATTCATTCAGCTATCTTAGTAGCATAGGAAGGGAGTACTCCTTTAAGGGCTCATTGATAGATTTCTCTATCATTCTGGTTCCAGATATGTTCAACTTCTTTTCCCCAAAGTTATACAATTTGGTAATATTCTTTTTATTCATTAATTTGTATCAAGTGCTGTCTCCTTTAAATGTTATATATAATTGACTAGGTTTTCTATAAGGTCATTCCTTCCATTTCCTCAAGGTCTTCTAGAGGTTCTATATATCAATATATCTTAATCAAGCTGACTTGGACTTCATGGAAGTTGTTCCAGTAGGGTATGATATTTCTTGAAGCAGTTTTGGTGAATAGTGTAGAGTAGGATCATTCTTATCATTTTTTGTAACTGATATATAGTTCCATTTATACTTAAAATGTAATATAGTCTTTCTCATTTCAGGTCTAATTTGCTGATCATGAAGACTCTACTATATTCCAGTATAGTAAGACCTAGTCACTGATCTTCAACTTTTCAGTTTCCTTGTATTCCTTGTCATAATTCTTCTTTTGGCAGTCTTGGGCAATAGTGATAAATTCTCTCACCTTATTTTAGATTTTGTATAATTCTCAAATTTCTTTTGTTACATGATGTTTAATTTACATTTCTCAGGGGGTGTGGCTGAGTTCCAAAGTAGTTATCACTTGGTCTACTAACTGATGAGCTTTTCTACTATAAGCAAGCTCAAAAAGTGTAAACTTTGTTGTTTCTTATTTCATTATTCATAGTGTAAATAAGGTGGAAGGTAGGTACAGATCCCAATCTTCTCCTTGTGATTGTGCTACTTTAGCAATCATATTCTTGATAGTTTGATTTGTCCATTTAGTAAGTCTATTTCCTTGAGAATAGTAGGCAGTAGTCTTTATCTGGTGGATTCTGAAGTATTGTGTCAATATCTGCATGAATTCATTAATGAATTCAGTTTCTTGATCAGAGGTCATTTTATAAGATATCCTGTAGCAGCAGATAATATCTTTATAAGTAAAGAGTATAATGTTAAGGGCATCTATAAGAAGCAAGGCTCTTGCTTCAGGGTACTTGGTCAGATAATCTACTGCTACTACAATGTATTGATTTTCTCTAAGTGTTCTTGATAGTAGTCTAACAATATCTATTTCAATATGTTCGAAGAGTTCTCCAAGTATAATCAGTTGTAAGGTCTTGACTTCTTTCCTTAGTGTCTCTTTGGGCAAGTATCACATCTCCTGATATATTCTTTAATGTCTTTATACATATTCTTTTAATAATATTTTTCTGATAATTGCTGATATGTATTATCTATACCCATATATCCTGCAAGCTGATGATCATAGGAGACCTAAAGTTTCATCTACCTTTTGTGTTTAGAAACTACAAGTTATATCTATCCTCTATATCATCAGTAAAGTATATTATTCTTAATAAAATAGTTGAGTGCCATTGTCTGTATAAGCCATTGATCATTTTTATTCATTATCGCAGTAAAGGTTAGGTTACTGAGGTAATCCAAATATCTATTATAGAGTTTAGTATCCATTGGGTAGGTATATTTTTTTTGGTTCAGAGTGTCAATCTCAGATAAATTAGAGTAAGCATGAGAGGGTGTCTACATTCTGATGATTTCATCCTTTTCTACATTGTGTTTAAAGTCATATTCTTGCAGTATAGCTAGCCATCATATATATTTCTATTAGATTTAGTATGTTCTAGAGCTATTTGAGGGCTGAGTGGTCTGTTATCAAGGTGAACTGTTTTCTAATTAAGAAGTGGCAGAAGTGCTGTATAGCTCAAATGACTACTACACATTCTAGCTAGGTAGCTCTATAAGAAGATTCTGCTCCATAGGTAGCTTATCCTACATAAGCAATCACATGCTCTCTATCTTTGTCATCTTGCATCAAAATTGCTCCAAGTCTGAATGATAATGCATCTGTATACAATTTGAACACCTTTGTAAGATCTGGTCTTGCCATTACTGGTGCATGGGTAAGTGCTTCTTTGATTAGACTAAAGGCAGTTTGTGCAGCTAGCATCTATTTCCATACTCTTCCTTTTCTTTATAACATATGCAGGGGTGCAGCAATTTCAGAGTAACCAAGGATAAATCTTTTATAGAACTGAACTAGTCCTAAGAATCCTCATAAGGTTATCTTGTCTTGCAGAATTGAGAAGGCTTTAATGATTTTGGTTTTCTTTGAGTCTAGGCAGATTTCTCCTCTATTGATTATAAATCCAAAGTATTCAATTTTCTTCTATCTAAAGTAGCATTTTGTTAGCTTGATTCTTAGTTTGTGTTTTCTAAGTCATTCAAATACTTCCTTTAGAATTACCATGTATTCTATGAAGATCTCAGTATAGATGTTAATATTATTGATGTATACAATTACTCCATATCCAATCAGGTCATAGAAGATCTCATTCATTACAGCCTGAAAGGTGGCAGGTGCATTACAAAGTCCAAAGGATATCCTTGTGAATTCGTACTGTTCAAATAGTATAATAAATGTTGATTTCTCCTATGCTTCAGGTGTTATTCCGATTTAGTTATATCCTACCCATAGGTCAAGAGTTAAGTAGATTTGCATCTTCTTTAACATATTCTGTAAGTCTTCTGAGTGCAGAATTAGATACATATACTTCTTGGTAACTGAGTTCAACTTACAGTAGTTAATAAACATTCTCTATCTATCTTTCTTTGGTACTATACTAATAGACGATGCCCAAGAGCTCTTCAACTATATAATCACTTCTAACTCTAATAGTTCTTGAACATGTTTTCATACAAAGTCATAGTAGTTGGCTGACAACCTGTAGGGTGTTTGCTTGATTGGTTTGGCATCTTCCTATTGAAATTGATCTTCGAATATGTATTTGGAGTAAAGAGTGCACTGGCTTATGAAGCCAATATGCGTGTATTTATTAATGCTAATATATGATTGATTGATATAACAAAGATCATCTAAGCTACAATTGAGTGACATACAATTGATCGTTGATAATGGGAGAGAGAGATATAATAAGCTAATAATTACAACACTCACCCTGCTTGACATATCTCGATAAAAATAAATAAATAAAAATAAAAGAATAAAAATAAAATGTTCAACTGTACATCATGAATGGTATCTATGAAGTACATTTACTGTAAATAACTATATGTAAAATACTACTTAAATGATAAGAATGATATGATAAAGAACATAAAAGATTTTAAAAAGTCAATTATGTAAGCCCATTTTTGGGATCAACATTTCAAGTCTTAGTCATGCAAGTGGCTTGGTTAATGCATCGGCGATCATTTTATCTATCACTATGTAAATGATATCTATCACCTTTGATTCAACTTTCTCTCAAATAAAGTGATGCTAAATGTCAATATGCTTTGATCGAGTGTGATTAATTGGATTTTTGGTGAGGGCAATTGCTGATTGGTTATCTTCAAATAAGGTTGTTGCACAATTCGGCAAATATCCTAGCTTATCCAATAGGGTGTATAGCCAAATGGCTTCTTTTGTCGCATATGCTAATACTATATATTCTGCCTCAGTTGTTGATAGGGCAATGGTTGGTTGGTGCTTGCTTGACCAGCTGATGGCTCCTTCTGATAGGTTGAAAATATAACCCGTGGTTGATCGTCATGTATTAATGTCTCCTCCCCAGTTGACATTACTGAAACCGATCAGTCTTAGATCCTGATCGTGTCTAAGGCACAGCTTATAATTGGCTGTTCCTTTAATATATCTTAATAAAAATTTGAGGGCTTGGTGATATTCTTGCATTAGATTGGCCAAAAATTGACTGATGATACTGACAGCAGCAGCTAGATCAGGTCTCGTCCTGATCATCAGGTACATTATGCTACCGATCATTTGTCTGAATAGACTTTGGTCTGCAGATTTTCCCCCTTCACCTTTGAGTTGAATAGATGGATCAAGGGGTGTACTGATTAGCTTGGCATCCATCATGTTAAACCTTGTAATGATTTGATTAGCGAAGTGACTTTGATCAATTGTGATTATATGTGTTTTTCGATCGCGCATGATTCGAATACCCAGAAAATGTTTAATTTTGCCACAGTCCGTCATATCAAATGCATTGCTAAGTTCAACCTTGAATTTGTTTATCGTTTCCATCAAATCAGCCAGAATTAGTAGATTGTCGACATATATGGCAATAATTATCAGTGATTGATCATTTTTTCTTCTTAGATAAATGCTGTAATCCAATTATAGTCTTGTAAAATTTGATTGGCTGAGGTAGTTGTCAATCTTCCGATTCCACATATGAGGTGATTGCTTTAGTCTATACAATGATCGATTGAGCTTACATATAGCTCTCGGTGACAGCTCCGATTGGTCGATTCCTTCAGGTACTATCATATAGATCTCTTCATCAAGATCGCCATTCAGGAATGCAGTTTTTACGTCCATTTGGTGAATTTCTAAGTTTAGGGTTGCACCAATCAATAAAAGTGCTCTGATTGATGTGAATTTCGCCACGGGAGCAAATGTTTCATCGTAATCAATTCCTTGCTATTGTGAATATCCCTTGGTAACTAATCTCACTTTGTACCTGGCAACCGATCCATCAGTGTTGAGCTTCTTTTTAAATACCCATCTGCATCCAATTGGTTTGCGTCCCGCAGGCACCTCAGGTACAATTGTCTACGTATCATTATTCTTAAGTGATTTAAGCTCTTGATTGATCGCTTCCTCCCAAAGCTTTGCATCAGATAGGGAAATTGCTTCCTTGTAGGTCATTAGGTCATCGGTCGATTCAATTAAATTAGCTTCTGATATATGATCTTGTCAAATTTGTAGAGCTTCAGTGTCTATCAATTGTTCGATTGGCTCCCAGATGTTGTTGTTATCATCATAGCCTAGCTATTTAACCAGATATTGTCTTTTTTCATCAATCTTGCATTCTCCAATGATTGCTTCGATGACATATTCTTGATCTTCTGGGTTGACGATTGTTGGGGATTTTAATATAATAGATTCATCAAATGTAACATTACGGCTGATCTCTATCTTCCTATTGGTTGGATCCCAGAGCCTGTATACTTTCTTTTCATTATGATAGCCAATCATTTTAAGCTTTTTGGATCAGGGTGCCAGTTTCGACCTTTTTCCTTTGCGAATATGCATGTATACATCAGCCCATATGATGCATAAGTTACTGATATCAGGCTTGTGACCATGCTATAATTCAAATGGTAAAGCACTCTCCTTATTGGCTTGCATTGGCAATTGGTTGCATAAATATATAGCACTTGTGGCAAGTTCACCCCAAAGTTTGTTAGGTATGCTGGCAGTGATTTTAACAGCCCAGATCAACTCCATCAATGTCTGGTTATATCATTCAGCGATACTATTTTGTTGCGGCATGCCTGGTATCATCATTTCATGATAAATTCCATTTTTAATTAAAAATTTGCACATCTCAGTATTTACATACTCTCCTCCTCCATCAGACCGGAGAATCTTCAGTTTTCGGCCTGATTGCATTTTGGCGAACGCCTTGAATGTCTGGAATCAATCAAATATATCACTTTTGTTGTCAATAAAATATGTTGTGACGTAGCGAGTGGCATCATCAATGAATGTTAATATATATTTCGCTCCATTGACTGATGGTATGGGCATCGGCCCATACAGATCTGAGTGCACCCTTCTGATAGGCTCCATCGATTGATTTTTCGTGTGTTCGAAAGGCTTGCAGTGCAACTTTGCATATTCACACCCAGTGTATATTTTGATTTGTCCAGTTGACAGTTGCACATCTCCAAGCCCTATAACAAATTTGTTGATTGATTGCAGAGTATTTCGGCCCAGATGGCCCAGCTGGTGATGCTATAATGTATAGTTATCAATCTTGGAATCGGCGATATTTGCTTTTAGCTCTAGCTCTGGAGATGTCGATAAATGAAATAGGTTACCATCGGCTTGTCCGATTTTGATTTCTTTGTGATCCACGCCAATTTTAATTACTGATCCATTGCTCTTGAAGGTTATGTCATTTCCATCATATGTTAACACCTGCATAGATATTAAATTTCTAGTGATTTCTGGTACATATAAAACGTCCTGTAATTTCAGCTCGTCGTCAAGCTCAATTGTTCCAACATGCGTCGCACGTAGTTTCTCGTTCTCTGCACACATGACCAAGCCATCGTGCTCAGCCACCGTCTCGAAAATCTCCAATTGGTTGAACATATGTTGCGTGGCACTTAAATCGATGATAGTGCCAATCACCAGATTTGCTTTGGCTCTCAGTTTAGCCTTTTCTTTTTCTGTTTTTACCCAATCATTAAATTTGTTGCATTGAAATATTCTGTATTCTCCCTCACAGACATAATATTTCTGAGGGTGTCCCCGAAAATTCCTACCTCAATAGGCTCCACGATTGCCACCTCAGTCACCTCTATCATTATGATAACCTCCTTGGTTGATTCCGTTATCATTGTTATAGCTTTAGCTTCATCTGGTACTTCCCCCTTGGTTGCCACGACTGCTACCTCAGTAATCGCCTTGGTAGCCACCTCAGTAGTTGCCTCGGTAGCTACCTTGGTCTGTCATGTGGGCTTTGTCGCGCCTTTGTTTACTATCTGGGTCGAATCTGATGCATGCGAGTTGTAAAGCCTTCAGCGTTGTCGGCATATTCTCCCGTGCAAGTATTAATTCCCAGTATCTGGGGCTTAGACCCTGGAGATATTGCGGTATAGCTTCTGTATCGGTCATATCTTCAATTTGCACCATAATTCGGTTGAACATATCATTATAATCTTCAATCGATCCTTTTTGCTTCATCATCACAAGCTTATCGTGCATTCGTAACAATTGTTCCATTGGTGCATATTTTTGTATTATAGCCTCTTTAAGCTCATTCTATGAATCAAATTCTCCTGATATATTTACATACCTCTATAGCCACATTCTAGCATTACCTGTAATTTTACTGATTGCTGCATTGACTTCCTTCTTTTGTACTGATAGATTGGCGCTGGTGATAAATTGCTCTATAGTATCAAAGTAATCAAACAATCTGGGTGCGCCTCCTGACTCATCAAATTTGTTAATCGATCTCAGGTACTCCTTCGCCAGATTGTTAAGCTTTGTTGATGTTATTAGTGATAGTGATGGTGATTGTGTTTGTATTTGTGGCATGTTACCTTCTGTAGCTGTGTTCTGATTGGTTGGTATGCTAGGTGATGTATTTGTTTTATCAATTTTTGCCATCAATTCGCCCAATAGGGTTGCCAGTATGTCTAATTTATCTTCCTGATTTCTGATCGTTGTAGCCATCTGTTCCTGTCAATCAAGGCTAAATCCAATATTGCTCTGATGGTTGCTATCCAATCCTTCGTCATCGTTATCAGGGGGTTGATATCTGTTATCTGTTTTTGATTTAGACTGCAATCTTGTCGATCTTGTTACTGATGACAATGATGTGTATAGATTGTCCATTTCGTTGTGTCGCATTGTTGAATACTATGTCGTTATGTGTTGTTTATTGCATTGCTTTATCATAGTGTCGTTTGTCGCATTGTTTATTGTGTTGTTTGATGCATTGTTTACAATGTTAAATAAATGCTTACTGTAATCGCAGTTGTAATTGCATAGATGCTATAATTGCATAGATCTCAGGTTGTCGAGCTGCAATTTGAGTGGCTCGGGGCTCATAACCTGTTGAAATTGATCTTCGAATGTGTGTTTGGAGTAAAGAGTGCACTGGCTTATGAAGCCAATATGTGTGTATTTATTAATACTAATATATGATTGGTTGATACAACAAAGATCATCTAAGCCACAATTGAGTGACATATGATCGATTATTGATAATAGAAGAGAGAGATATAATAAGCTAATAATTACAACACTTCCGTGTTAATGTGGTGAGTAAAGAAAGCTTAGTCCAGGAGGTCCTTAAAGCTGATTACGATGATATTCTTATATTCCTTCAGTAGATCTTATAACTGTTTCTTCTGATTTGGTAACAGATTTTTATTAAGGGAGTAGATGTACTTCTTAGTATTCTCTTGATCATCTAGCCTCTCCATTATCATATTTACTTATCCAGGCAATCCAAATCCCTTCTTTTCATATCATATTTCTTCTAAGTCTTTCACTTCCTTCAAAAGTTGCTGTTCACATTTGATAATTACCATTTGAGCAATTCAATCTCCTTAATATACTTTGAATTGGCTGTAGTTATGATTAACTAATTTAACCTCAATTTCTCCTCTATAGTCTTTGTCTATTAATCCAGAGAAGGCTCTTATTCCAGAGTTGCAGTAAAGTCTACTTCTTGCCTATACTTGTGCATATTGTCTAGGTGGTAGAGCGATAGTGATTTTAGTTTTTATGAAGGCTAATGATTTTGGTTCTAGGGTATAGTCTTCATCTGCATATAGGTCATAACCTATAGCTTCTTTAGTTTTTCTCTTTGGTACAATTGCACTTTCCATTAGTTTCTTAACTTGAGTTGCTATTTCCTTTTCTTTTACCATAAATACTTCTTTCAAGGTGGGGACATTAGATTCCTTCTACTGCTCATGAGTTGTGTCTTGAGGTAGGTTCTGCCATAAGTCCTTCCACAACTAATAGTGCATACTGATATATTCATTATAATGAATTATTTCCTCTAAAGCAATGATTTTTTCCTCTGAGTCTAAATTGCTTTTTTCAATTAGAGTTGGTCTGTCATCTTTATCATCCTCTTAAAATAAGGTACTAACTTCGATGGGTGTCTGAGTATTATATGTAAACTTCATTGCTCTATTCATCAGATATTTCCTTATCTTTATTTTCTTCAGATACTGTTTATTCTTATTCTTGGTCATAGTGTTCTTTCCAAGTCCTATAATAGTTGATATCATACAGTTTGTCTGGATATCTAACCTAATTTTCGCATTCCTAAAGATTATAGAGATTGACTTCATTCTAGTAGTATCTCTGTAGGTAGATGTTGTAGTTTCCCTAAAGATGTCCTTTGCCAATGTGTTCAATATTTGTCTAGAAGCAATCCTATACTTCTCCAGTATTGTCTGCAAATGGGTAAGAGTTCCTTCTATTATATAGTCTATAATTCATTAAGGATGTGATCCTTTAGTAGGTCTGCAACAGTCTTGATTTCTTGATTCTTTTCTTAAGTAGCAGATGTATCTCCAAGGTATCCTGGTAAGATATCAACTTTATATTATTGCAAGTACACATCATTTCAGCACAATAGATGCATTGCTCACAGAATGGATATCTAGTATTCCTTATGTTGTATTTAATCAACTGGTTTTTCTAAAGGTATCAGGTGGTAATATTCACTATAGATCACTATGTTAGCTTCTTCTTCTTCTATCATATTGAGGTATATCTGTTTAGGGGTTATTTCTTCATCTGTATCACTTTCATCTTCTGGTCTCTAAGTAAGTTTTAGTACTACTCCTTTCTGAATATCCAGGGGTACACTGAACTTCCTTCTATAGTTGATGAAGATTATTCTCTATATATCTAGGTTAATTCTAGCTTTAGCTTTCTTTAACCAGCTGTTGCCTAAGATAGTATTATAAGATTATGTATCAGTGACAACTATTCTGATGGGTATGATTTCTATTCCAAACTAGACTGATACTTCTTAGAGTACTCCTAAAGATTTACTGCTTTTTCTACTTATAATAACCAAGGTAGAGGTAGCGGGTTCATCAATGTTCTATCCCAGGCAATCTAGGAAATGCTTAGCAATAATACTGACTCCTGCTCTTATATCAATAATAACCGAGTATACTAAACTTCCAATGCTACATTATATATAGGCGGATGAGGTATAGATTTATTCCTCTTATTCTTTAGCAGTATTAACTTCCTCAAATCAGATGGTTGGTTTGGTTTCAGTAATCTGTATTTTTACCTTTTGCTTTGTCAATGGTGTAATCTAGAAGAGTTGTTTGAAGATAATGTTGGCCTTTTGACTGGCAATATCTTGCCAAGGGTTGTATTTAAATTCTTTAACCCTTCTAGGCTTCTTTTCCTTGTTTTCTTCCTAATCCATCATTTCCTTATCTCTTGTAGTTGAGATAACTATCTCACTGGGTTGTATTATCTGTTTAAAGGTTTTATCCTATTGATCTTCATTCAGCTATTATCTTTATGTCGGTTTCTTAGATTTCTTAATGACAACCTCAGGTTCTTGAGCCGGTTTCTTCCTTAGATAGGGAGTTTTCCTAGTAGCAGTGTAGCTGACTGTTTTGACAAGATAGGCTTCCAGATAGTCTTTGCTAAATTCTTTATCTTCTTCTTCGATTTCTTATACTATTGGCATGGTTGGTCTTCTTTTCTTCTTCTTTCTTCTATCCTTCCTTCTAACTCCTAGTTTGGCAATCCTTAGTGAAGTGATCACACTATATCTTTCACAGAGAAAACAATTCATCTCAGTCTTATTATATTCTTCAGCAACATAGATTCCTCTTAGTTGCTTATTCTGGCAGATCACCTTAGCTTCAAGATTGGCTATATATACTATTATTTCAGAGAACATTTTGGTAATCTTTTTCATTTCATCTTCATGTGTTGTCTTTCCTGTTTTTACTCTAACTGTTGGTTTAATGGTGTCCTCCTTAGGTAGTTTGATTAATGCTAATACTATTTGAACTGTTGAAATTATTAGCTTATTATATCTCTCTCTCCCATCAATGATCGATTATACGTCACTCAATTGTGGCTTAGATAATCTTTGTCTGTATCAACCAATCATATATTAACATTAATAAATACACGCATATTTGGCTTCATAAGCTAGTGTGCTCTTTTACCCCCAAAAACATACATTCGGAGATCAAAACTTTAACAGGTTATGAGCCCTGAGCTACTCAATTGTAGCTCGACAACCTGAGATCTATGCAATTATAGCAATTACAACTGCGATTATAGTAAGTGTTTATTTAATATTGTAAACAACGTGTCAAACAACGTAATAAATAACATAACAAACAATATCACAATAAAGTAACATAATAAACAACACGTAATAATATAGCATTCAATGACGCAACACAATGAAATGGATAATCTATACACATCATTGTCAGCAACAAGATCGACAAGATTGCGATCTAAATTAAAAATAGATAACAGATATCAAACCCTTGATGATGACGAAGGATTAAATGGCAATCATCAGAGCAATATAGGATTTAGCCTTGATTGACAGGAACAGATGGCTACAATGATCAGAAATCAGAAAGATAAATTAGACACACTGGCAACTCTATTGGGCGAATTGATGGCAAAAATCGATAAAACAAATACATCACCTAGCATGCCAATCAATTAGAATATAGCTACAGAAGGCAACACACCACAAATACAAATACAATCACCATTACCAACAACATCAACAAAGCTTAATAATCTGGTGAAGGAGTACCTGAGATCGATTAATAAATTTGATAGGTCAGGAGGCATACCCAGACTGTTTGATTACTTTGATGCTGTAGAGCAATTTATCACCAGTACCAATCTATCAGTACAAAAGGAGGAAGTCAATGCAGTGATTAGTAAAATTACAGACAACACTAGAATGTAGCTATAGAGGCATGTGAATATATTGGGAGAATTTGATTCATGGAATGAGCTTAAAGAGGCTATGATACAAAAATATGCACCAATGGAACAATTGTTATGAATGTGTAATAAGCTTGCACTGATGAAGCAAAAGGGATCAATCGAAGATTATAATAACATGTTCAACCGAATTATAGTACAAATCGAAGACATGACCGATATAAAAGCTATACTGCAATATCTCTAGGGTCTAAGCCTCAGGTACTGGGAATTAATACTTGTACAGGAGAATATATTGATAATGCTAGAGGCTTTACAACTCACATGCATCAGGTTTGACCTGGATAGTAAGCAGAAGTATGATGAAGCCCACGTAACAGACTGAGGTGGCTACCGAGGTAGCTACCGAGGCGGCAGTCATGGCAATCGAGGCAGAAGCACCAGACAAGGCTGAGGCTATAACAACAATAACAGAAACAATTGAGGAGGTTATCATAATGACAGAGGCGACCAAGGCGGTGATCGCGGAGCCCATCGAGGCAGAAATTTTCAAGGATATTCTTGAAAATATTATATCTATAAGGGAGAATACGAAATATTCTAATGCAACAAATTCAACGATTGGGTAAAAACAGAAAAAGAAAAAGCTAAACCAAGAGCCGAAGCAAATCTAGCAATTGGCGCCATCATCGATTCAGGTGCCATGCAACAAATGTTCAACCAATGGGAGATTTTCGAGATGGTGGCTGAGCACGATGGCTTGGTCATGTGTGCAGGGAATGAGAAGCTACGTGCCATGTACATTAGGATGATTGAGCTCGATGACAAGCTGAAATTATGGGACGTTTTATATTGTGATGGACTAAAATATATTAACGGCGAAATACTCGGAGTTGAGCAAGTACAGAAAATATGTTTTTAGGGAGTCTTAGCAGTTTATGTGGTAGTGGCTTGAAGGGTGGGGTGACTAGCAGGAAAGTGTATTATAGTGAATATAATAAGCTTTGTATAATAATAAACTTCTCTCTCTTTAACCATTGCTTAGTCTCAGACTAAGGCTTCTTCTGCAAAGTCTATTTAGACTTTGCAGGATTATCCCTCAGGTTGTCTGTAAGAAGCTTCCTTAGCTTGTTGCAGTCCGAATTTTATTAATAATTGCGAGTGGAGTATTTATAAGAAATTACAAGGTGCTATACAGGCAGCTACCCAGGTTACTACTCAAATTTCTGATTGGCTTAGCTAAATATAAGGTACAAATTGATTGGCTAGAATATAATAAAATGATATATCAGGTTATAATGTAATTGGACAGTGAAATAATATATCAGATCGAAATACTATTTTAGGTTATAATATCATTGTGGATCGCAATAATATTGCAGGTCTCAATAACATTGCAGGTCACATGATTGTGATCAAAATATATGTCGTCACAAAAAATATTTCCGTCACATCTCCTCCCTGTGTGAGAAATTGCGTCTGTGCATATTTTCTTACACATCCAAAATTCCGTTTAGTCCTCAATCTTGATGGTCTGAATAAGATAAATTTCGTGCAGTTCTAAATTGTCCATTTCTCGAATTTCAGCTACAAGTGTTTCCAGTTCACAACTTTTCAGGGCATAGATTTCTCTAGCAGGGACATTGACTCTTCGTATAGCATCAGGATCTTGTTGGAAAAGTTTGTAAACTCTGTTTGCTGTCTGGAAATCGTGAAGTAATAACCCTGTGGCTGCTGCAGATTGTCGTAGTTCTTGGCATTGCTGTCTGGTAACATTGTCAATAGTCTACCGAGTTCAAAATATCCTTTGAGTTCTTCTTGTCGATGTCGAATTGTGGCTCGTTGGAAGTTGGTACTGATTGCTCTTACCCTTGCAAAGGCATCTCCTTGTATGGGTACAGGGCGAACTTCTAGGTCATCGATGGTGCGGAAGGCATCCAAGACTCGGTCAGGGACAGAATGGTCATCATCATCCATTCTTGGTGGCAGTGGCGTGAGTTGGGGAATCGTCGGCTATTTATACAAGAGAAGCTAATAATATAAGCTCTGGTGCACAAGTCTCCGAAATTGTGTGCGTGCAATCGTAGCGTAGTCACCGGGTCTTCAGTTAAATCTGTCAGTCATCCGAAATATAAGAAAATACTAAATAAATGAAATAAGTGTCCATCGAAGATCGCCAAATAAAATAATAACGTCCGATCTGAATAAAAGGGAATAAGTTACTGAGATGATAAATGAAATACGTCAGAGGAAAAAGGAAAGAAATACGTCAGGGAAAATGGAAATCGATCGAGTGCATTGCAATAATAATAAAAAGGGGGTAAAATCGATCGGGAGCGTCATTGTTCGATGCGATAATAATAGAATAGGGATCGATCGAAAATAAAATAAATGAAA
The DNA here is from genome assembly GCA_003990785.1 of Endogone sp. FLAS-F59071. Taxonomy (NCBI): domain Eukaryota; kingdom Fungi; phylum Mucoromycota; class Endogonomycetes; order Endogonales; family Endogonaceae; genus Endogone; species Endogone sp. FLAS-F59071. The sequence continues at coordinate 38,051 of RBNK01000014.1, read as the reverse complement.
ATAATAATAATTGTTCGATGAATAAAATAACTGATGTAACTGTGGCGACTGAATAAAATAGACTCCGGGACATCGAAATATTAAAAAAAAAGGAATATATAACTGAAAACTGTGCTCGCTCTTCCTTTTTCAAAATCTAAATCTTCCACATGTCGTCGTTGTCCTCTACGCTGATTCGTCTGGGTACGTGTGTTCGGGTACGCGGTCGTTCTGGATTCGTTCAGTCATTCTAGATTCGTGGCGCTCGGCGTGGCTTGCTTGTCTCTCTCGCTTCAGTCGTTCTGACTTTCTTTCGTTTTTTTTTTTTTTGTCGCAATGATCTTACTAGAATCTTCAAGGATCTCTCCGCGTGGTGCGCGTGTGAGTCATGCTACTGATTTCGGTACGTAACTCAAGATTTTACCATATGCGGTGGTCACGGTGCATTCCTTCATTCCTTGCGTGATTCGGGTACTGTGATTCGTTTTGTTTACGTCTAGGGGTAGGTCGGGTGATTCGGTGGTGTGATTCTAACGTTTGTTTATCCGCGAAGCTTGTTTTCGGGCGCGAGCTGATTCGTCGTCTATTTTCCTTCTAACTCTCAGGTCATTCGGTCATTCGGGCACGGATCGGGTCCTCGGTCGGGTGTCCTAGCTTTCTGGCTTCGTATGGGCACATTCGACACTGACGATCTGAACTGATTCGTCAGTCATTCGCTAGGGTTATTGGCGGAACGAGGTGAGTGATTCGTGCGGGTGTGTGCGCGTGCGTGTGTGTGTTCACGTGTCGGGCTGTCTGAATGCTGCGGTTGTCGGTCTTGCTGAATCTCGCCATGAGGTGTCGGGGGCGTGGGATTCGCGCGTGATTCTGTTTCTGAGCTTGGTGACTTGCTTTCTTTCGGCGATTCGTTTCTTGGCTGGGAGCGTAAGCTTCGTGGCTGAATCTCGTCATGTGTCTAGCTCTTTTGTTGTCCGAATTTGTCTGTTCTTTCTCTCCGACCAGGGTTGTCTGCTTGGGTCAGCAATGAGGTGTCTTGCCTGGGTAAGTCCTTGGGATTCAGGTATGAGTGGTCGTTCACGCATGATTCCAGCGGGTATAAGAATGGGGTCGTCCGATGTCTCTGTCTTGCAACTCCAAAAGTCTTCTAATTCACACACTACTCCTTTCCCCTATACTTTCACTATGACTTCGCAGTACCAATGATATCCATTTCCTTCTGTCCTTCGCGAGGGTGATGGTGAGGTCGTTCGCGAGACTCCTCCTTCGAGTCCTTCTGTCCTTGGCAAGCGTCGTAGGGATGGTGATGACGAGGTTGTCCACGAGACTCCTCCTACCAGTCATCGTTCCCGAATTGCGGCAGACGGCGACGACGAGATCGTTCGTGAAACTCCTCCGGGTTTTTGGGATGCGGATTCTGAGGACGTCGACGATGAGCATCCTCCCAAGCGTCGATGGGTTGGTGAGTATCTGATCAATTAGAAGTCTGCTTGATCACCAATGATTTCTTTTCTTATGACTTTGCTATGTATTTTAATCTTCTAGCACCTCTGGCTACTTCTGTACATCATGTCGATTCTCCAATCTTTAGCAGTCCAATACTGAGTCCTTCGGATGTGGATGTGGATGCAGATGTAGATGCGGATGCAGATCAGTCCAACATCTTAGTTATCAGTGCTATTGAAAATGATGACGACGATGAAGAATATGGTCCTAGTTGGTGGTGGGGGTTTCCTGTGGCTGAGGCTTCTAGCCAGTATTCTGATGATGATGATGATGATGAGAGACCTGAGCCAGCTTCGGAGTCTGATTCTGATATTGATTCGTTTGATTATTTTTCTCCTATGATTCTGTCTGATATTGACAAGGAAGAGGAATTTCCAGAGGTTGACCAGGTTGGTCACTCATCAAAGTAAGTATTATAATTCTGCTGTATTTTTTTTGAGAGAGAGATTTCCTAATAAATTCCTATAGGATTCTCATAATTAATAAATATTCAATAATTGTTCTTCTTCTGTCTAGGAGTCAACCTAAGTAGATGGTCATCCATTGCTTTGTCTTCCTCCATAGGTTTCCGCGAGGTAGGTCATCTGTCTGTCAATTGTTCATTCCAGTGTTCCATTCGGGCTTATCATGTCTGGGACCTGATCTAGTCAGTGATCCGAGGATATATATTCTGTCAAACTACATGCCGAATGTCTCTTGATGCTGATAAATATCTTTCTCCTGTGATTGTAGGTCCAATCATCATTTGATCATTTTATTCTTCCTCCAGGGCAGGCGTCAGTGGTCCTTATGGTCATTTCCTATAGCACATACCAGGGGGCGCTGGCTTCGAGGTAGTTATAATTTTTCATTTCTTCTATCAAGTGCTGATTCGGTGATAAAAGTCTGTTCAACTAACATTTCATAAATGTCTTTTCTCAAGGTTGCTTGTCTTTCAAAATTTGCCTGCTTTTGAATTCATTTACTTCTTCGTTGCTGTATGTAGAGTCTTTCACCATGGGTTTCGGCAAGCTCTTGTCAAGCAATATAGGTGATGGAAATCTGGTCGGATGGGTGGTTCTCCGATGATTTCCTGCCAGTCAGCACCAATTGTGGCAGACTAAAATATATTAATGGCGAAATACTCGGAGTTGAGCAAGTGCAGAAAATATGTTTTTAGGGGATCTTAGCGGTTTATGCAGTAGTGGCTTGAAGGGTGGGGTGACTAGCAGGAAAGTGTATTATAGTGAATATAATAAGCTTTGTATAATAATAAACTTCTCTCTCTTTAACCATTGCTTAGTCCCAGACTAAGGCTTCTTCTGCAAAGTCTATTTAGACTTTGCAGGATTATCTCTCGGGTTGTTTGTAAGAAGCTTCCTTAGCTTGTTGTAGTCCGAATTTTATTGATAATTGCGAGCAGGGTATTTATAAGAAATTACAAGGTGCTATATGGGCAGCAACCCAGGTTACTACTCGAATTTCTGATTGGCTTGGCTAAATATAAGGTACAAATTGATTGGCTAGAATATAATAAAATGATATATCAGGTTATAATGTAATTGGATAGCGAAATAATATATCAGATTGAAATACTATTTTAGATTATAATATCATTGCGGATCACAATAACATTGCAGGTCTCAATAACATTACAGGTCACATGATTGTGATCAAAATATATGTCATCACAAAAAATATTTCCGTCACAATATGTACTGGAAATCACCAGAAATTTAATATCTGTGTGGGTGTTGACATGTGATGGAAATGACATAACCTTCAAAAGCAACGGATCAGTAATTAAAATTGGCGCGGATCATGAGGAAATCAAAATTGGACAAGCTGATGGCGACCTATTTCATTTATCGACATCACTAGAGCTAGAAGCAAACATCGCCGATTCCAAGATTGATGACTATACACTATGGCATCACCAGCTGGGCCATCCAGGCCGAAATACTCTGCAATCAATTAACAAATTTATCACAGAGCTCAGAGATGTGCAGCTGCTGACCGTACAAATCGAAATATGTGCCAGGTGTAAATACATGAAATCGCATCACAAGCCTTTTAGATATACGAAAAATTGATCAATAGAGCCTATTGGAAGGGTGCACTCAGATCTGTGCAGGCCAATGCCCATACTATCAGTCAATAGAGCGAAATATATATTAACATTCATTGATGATACCACTCACTACATCACAACATATTTTATTGACAACAAAAGTAATACATTTAATCGATTCCAGGCATTTAAGGCATTTGCTGAAATGCAATCAAGCTGAAAACAGAAGATTCTCCAGTCCGATGGAGGGGGAGAGTATGTAAACACCAAGATGCGCGAATTTTTAATCAAAAATGGAATTCATCATGAAATGATGACGCCAGACACACTGCAACAAAACAGTGTCACTGAATGATATAACCGGACATTGATGGAGTCAATCCGGGCCATTAAAATTACTGCCGATATATTTGATGAACTTTGGGCTGAACTTGCCACAAGTGCTACATATTTATGCAACCAATTGCTAACGTAAGCTAATAAGGAGAGTACTTTACCATTTGAATTATGGCATGGTTACAAGCCTGATATCAGTAACTTATGCATCATATGGGCTGACACATATATGCATATTTGCAAAGAAAAAAGGTTGAAACTGGTGCCCCAATCCAAAAAGCTTAAAATAATTAGCTATCATGACAAAAAGAAGGTATACAGGCTCTGGGATCTAACCAATAGGAAGATAGAGATTAGCCGCAATGTCACATTTGATGAATCTATTATATTAAAATCCCTAACAATCATCAACCCAGAAGATCAAGAATATGTCATTGAAGCAATCATTGAAGAATGTAAGATTGATGAAAAAAGGCAATATCTGGTAAAATGGCTAGGCTATGATGATGATGATAACAACACCTGGGAGCCAATCAAACAATTGATAGATACTGAAGCCCTACAAATTTGGCAAGATCATATGCCAGAAGCTAATTTAATTGAATTGACCGATGACCCAATGACCTACAAGGAAGCAATTTCCCTGCCTGATGCAAAGCTTTGATAGAAAGCAATCAATCAAGAGCTTAAATTACTTAAGAATAATGATACATAGATGATTGTACCTGAGGTGCCTGTAGGATGCAAGCCGATTAGATGTAGATGGGTATTTAAAAAGAAGCTCAACACTGATGAATCGGTTACCAGGTACAAGGTGAGATTAGTTGCCAAGGGATATTCATAACAGCAAGGAATTGATTACGATAAAACATTTACTCCCATGGCAAAATTCACATCAATCAGGGTACTTTTATCAATTGGTGTAGTCCGAAACTTAGAAATTCACCAAATGGATGTAAAAACTGCATTCCTGAATGGCGATCTTGATGAGGAGATCTACATGATGATACCTGAAGGAATTGACCAATCGGAGCTGTTACTGAGAGCTGTGTGTAAGCTCAATTGATCATTATATAGACTAAAACAATCACCTCATATGTAGAATCAGAAGATTGACAACTACCTCAGCCAATCAAATTTTACAAGACTATAATCAGATCACAGCATTTATCTAAGAAGAAGACAAAATGATCAATCACTGATATTTATTGCCATATATGTCGACGATCTACTAATTCTGGCTGATTCTATAGAAATGATGAACAAATTCAAGGTGGAGCTTAGCAATGCATTTGATATAACAGACTGTGGTGAAATTAAATATTTTCTGGGTATTCGAGTCATATATGATCGAAAAACACATACAATCACAATTGATCAAAGTCACTTTGCCAATCAAATTATTACAAGGTTTAACATGATAGATGCCAAGCCAATCAGTACACCCCTTGATCCATCTATTCAACTCAAAGCTGAAGGGGGAAAATCTGTAGACCAAAATCTATTCAGATAAATGATCGGTAGTATAATATACCTGATAATCGGGACAAGACCTGATCTAGCTGCTGCTGTTAGTATCATCAGTCAATTTTCAGCCAATCCAATACAAGAACATTACTATGCCCTCAAACAATTATTAAGATATATTAAAGGAACAGCTAATTATAAGCTGTGCCTTAGATGCGATTAGAATCTAAGGCTGATCAGTTTTAGTGATACCAACTGAGGAGGAGATATTAATATACAATAATCAGCCACAGGCTATATTTTCAACCTATCAGGGGGAGCCATCAGCTGGTCAAGCAAGCGCCAACCAACCATTGCCCTATCATTAATTGAAGCAGAATATATGGTATTAGCACATGTGATGAGAGAAGCCATTTCGCTACACACCCTATTGGATAAGCTAGGATATTTACAGAATTGTGTAACAACCTTATTTGAAGACAACCAATCAGCAATTGCCCTCACCAAAAACCCAATTAATCATGCTCGATCAAAGCATATTGATATTCAGCACCACTTTATTCAAAAGAAAGTTGAATCAAAGGTGATAGATATCATTTACATAGCGACAGATGAAATGATCGCTGATGCATTAACCAAGCCACTTGCATGACCCAGACTTGAAATGTTGATCGCAAAAATAGGCTTATATAACTAACCTTTTTTTCTTTCAAAAACTTTTATTTCTTTTATCATGTCATTCTTATCACTCAAGTAGTATTTTACATATAGTTATTTGCAGTAAATATACTTCATGGATGCTACTCGTGATATACAGTTAAACATTTTATTTTTTTTTATCGAGATATGTCAAGCAGGGAGAGTGTTGAAATTATTAGCTTATTATATCTCTCTCTCCCATCAACGATCGATTGTATGTCACTCAATTGTAGCTTAGATAATCTTTGTCTATATTGACCAATCATATATTAGCATTAATAAATATATACATATTTGGCTTCATGAACCAGTGTGCTCTTTTACCTCCAAAAACACACATTTAGAGATCAAAACTTTAACATAAACTACAGGTATTCCAGTGCTGAATTTCCTATGTAAGTCTTGTAGTAACTTGTCATATGGATGCAAAATGTCCTGCTTCAGTGTCCCAAAAGGCTTGTACCATTCTGACTTTCTCTTTTATTCTATAAGGACTAAACCTCTTGATATAGTATTGGAGATCTATAGATAAGCTATTCATAAATATCATTTTTCACATGACTGGGCTGATTTCTTTACAGAGTTGTATATACTGATCAATAGTAGTAACTCAATCTTCTGGGCACTGGTTGATTGATATATTTATGTTGAATAGTTATTCCTTGATTGATTCTTACTTCTATTTGGTGAAATATTTCTCTTCTAACCAAGTTCTAGTAGTATCCCAATGAGTGGCAGCTATTACTATAAGTTTAGCTCCATTTCTGGCTACTGTGGTAGCTGCAAGGAGTAATCCTCCTAGTCTGGTGGCTATTGCATCTATTAGGGCTATATGATATGTTTCTCTCGCAGGTCTTCTAAGTTGAGTGGCTAGGATAGTAATCTATTGAGTGCTGGCCATTTCTTTGGCTGTGAAGTAGCTTTTCAAATCATCCAAGAATTCTCGAACATACTCTTTAGTATATCCATAAAAGGTAAGTAGTCTGTCTGCTATGGTTCTTTGTCCTCTTAGGATCTTCTCCTAGGTAGTTGTAGTAATATAGGCAGTAGTGGTAGTAGTGCTGTTCTTGCTTTTGTTTTCCACAATAGGTTTTAGCAAGTTCAGTTATACAATATAAGTAACAAATTAGTTGAGGTATCAATTGATTTCCTACCAGTTAGTACTAATTATAGTAGACTAAAATATTCTAATAGCAAAAAATATTTACTATAGTATATCTTAGGGATCTTAGTAGCTTATGTAGTAGTAGCTTGAAGGTGTTGTAATTATTAGCTTATTATATCTCTTCTATCAATGATCGATGCATCAACGATCGATCATACGTCACTTAATTGTGGCTTAGACGATCTTTGTTTGTATTGACCAATCATAATTTAGCATTAATAAATACACACATATTGGCTTCATTAGCCAGTGCGCTCTTTACTCCAAACACACATTCGAAGATCAAATTTCAACATTTATTAGTTTAAATATCAGGAAACTATTTTCAGTTCATAGTCTATGACTAGCATTTGTATTTGTAGACTGTTTGCAGGCTGTTTACAGACTGTTCTAACCAGTTTATAGTTTGCAATATTGTTCTAGCAAAGTTCTAGAGTAGTTTATAGCTGTTCACAGCTATTTACCAATAATAGTTTATAGTCTATAACTAGCATCTGTATTCATGACTATTTTTTTTATAGCTCTTAGTAAAATAGTTTATAACTTTTAGTAAAATAGTTTATGGATTAATTAACCATTTTTCTAATGAAAGGCATGACTTTGAATTTGTAATGTCCATATCGAGTTCTAAATACTATTTTCGAAATGTCTTTCTCTGTAATGTAAATTTGGTAATATCTTGATTGTAAGTTAATAACTAAGAATATAGTTACTCTTTTAAATCTGTTGAATAACTCCATGATGTTTGGTAATAGATATCAGTTCTTTGATAGTTATATCATTAAGTTATCAATAGCTGATGTATATTTTAATTCTATTCTTCTTTTTGACAAATATGATAGGTACTCCAAAAGGTGATATGCTAGGTTGAATAGATTTTTATTCAATTAATTCTTTTAAAGTTTTTCTTGAGTTCTTATAACTTAGATCTAGATAGTTGATAGATTCTCTTGAATGGTAGTTCTGCACTAGATATTAATTCAATTTGGTAATTAATGCTTTGTTTTAGCAGTAGTCCTTCAGATAAGTTTATAGGGAATCTATTTGTGAATTTAGTAATAAGTGGTTGTAATGATATATCTAGACTCTTGATATCAATATTAGTTTTAGTAGTAATTTTAGCAATGTCTTTTTCAGTAATAATACAGCAGTATACTATATCATCTTTTGTAAGGTATTAGTAGAATTTTTTGATAGAGTAGAGTCAGATCTTACTATTTCTTAATTTGGAGATCAGTTTGATATTTTTATTTTGATAAGTATACTCTATAGTTCTACTTAGCTAGTCAATGTTAGAGTTCTTCTTATCTAGCTAACTTTTTCCAAATACTACACTTAGTCTAGGTATACCTATAATTTCAAAGTTCAATATAACTTAATATAATTCGATTGAGATTGGAAGGTTCTTGGCAGAGTAAGTGACTTATTGAGTTTCTTCATCAGTAACTTCTATAATTATTGCTGCTTCTCAAAGTGACTTAATTACTTTGAGTTGATCTACTAATTATAGGCTAATGAAGTTGTATATTGCTCCACTGTTGATCAGTACATTGACTATCTTATTCTTCATTATTCCTTTGTAGAAAAAGAGTTCTGTTTTCTTTCTAAGTGATAATAAGGTTTTATATTCTACTTTTTTATCTATTATATCATCTTTAGTTTCTTTGATAGACTATATATCTGTTAATCAATCTGTTTTCTTTTCTTGGTTGGTAATTTTATAGCCTTATATGCTTGTTTTACTTCTTCTTTCTTTGCTAATTGTTAAATTTATAGTTTCTTACTTTCTTCAATACAGCTCTAGCATTTCTAAGTATTATCTATATAGTAAGTTCTATTTCTATAAAGACAACATCTATATAGTACTATTCCTTATACTATTTTCAGATACCATTATTTATTCTTGGTAAGTGTGGGTTTCTTTTTATCTATTAATCCAAATCCTCCTATAGCATATTTGGTTTTCAGAAGTTATTCTACCACTCTAGCTGTTATTGAATTATCAAACTTGATGAATATAAATTACACTAGCTTAGCTTCTTTAGTGACTCAGTATTTGTGATAAGCTGATAAGTTGTAAACTGCAAGTATGATTTTACCAGTATAGTCTGTATCAATAACTCCTACTTTGATTGAAATTCCTTCTTTGATTTTACTGCTTTTGTCTAAGATTTATATATATGTTCTAGTTAGCAGTTTTAAAGCAGTTTCTGTCTTGATCAGAAAAATTGATCCAGATGGGATTAGTGCATCTTTATTTGTATAGATATTATATCTTGCAGAGTGTAAGAGCGCAGTAATTGCACCGCAGCAATTGCACTACACCGCAGCATCCGCCAAGAAGTGATGGAACTACCCGATTTCTCACCATCCGCATTTCACCAACTGTCTCAAAATGCCTTTGAGGAACTTAAAGAGATTTCGACCAATTGGAACAGTTCCTTGATTTGTGAAACCTTTTAACCGTCTTAAAATCTTTAACCGTCTTAAATCTTTAACCGTCTTAAATCTATAACTTATATAACTCGTTATATCATATAAATTCATAATTAGTTTATATTTTAAATAGCCAATAGTTCTCCGAGTAGTAACCTGGGCAGCTACCCGTATAGCACCTCGAGAATTTGTATAAATATCCCTCAATTCTTTATTCAATAAACTTCAGTTCAATAGCAGCCGAACTCACGAGTTCAATAGCAGTGCACACTCAAGATCCCTTTGAGAGCTAAAGATCTCACCCCTTCTACACACATCAAAAAGCGCTAAAAAGACTATAAGTCTGAAATTCACAATTAATCACCTTATAAAGAAACAAAGTACTTTCGATACCTTAGAAACCTTGCGACGTACTCGGAGATTCCTAAGTCCAACGCGGATTAGTATCATCAGACGCTTCCTCACAGGCGGTTTAGGATAAACCCCCTTACACAGAGTTTACTGTTCCTTTAGGTACTATAGTATCTGGATGCTTCTTTTCAACTAGAAAGTTAGTTTCATTATTTGTTTATTATATTATATATAAGCATTCATTATCTGATAATTCTTCCAAATCTTCTTCTTCATCTTCTTGTCTTCTTTCTTTGATATCAGCTAGTTCTTGCCAAATGCCATTGTAAGCTAGGTTGTATTCTTTACTATCTATAGTAGATGAGTTATAGATAGTCTAAAGGTCTTGTAGGTAGATTTTGTCCCAATATGCTTCTTAGTTATATCTTTTCTTGTTTCCCTAGAACTTTCCTTTACTAATGTATTAATAGTTTCTTTAGAAGATGTCATAAATTTCTTCAGTATTATTGGTATAAGGGTATGAGTTTTTACTATAGTAAGGTTCATTATTTATTAATGGTATCTGTTATTGTTTTAGCTATAGTTTTATCTTATGATCTTTCTTTTTGGTAATGAGAAAGTCTTTAATTTTAGTTTTATCTGGTATAAGGTGAGTTATTGAACAGTTGCACATATGTTTGGTACAATAGATATATTAATTACAGAATAGGTATCTTATCTACACTATATTCTAGTTAATGAGAGTGATTTGTTTTTATTTAGTTAGCTTGTGATATCCTTAGCTGTATTTTTCTTCAATTACATATAGTCAACTAATATCTCTAGGATCTGTTTTTTCTTCTATATCTTTGACTTTTTCTTTCTTTATAATCTTTTCTCCAGAAATAGTATAAGTACTTCTATATTTAAGTACTATATGACTACATCTTCCACAACTAAAGTAGGTCTTCATTTTCTTTTAGTCATCCTTGTTTTCTTCTTTCTTAAAATTATTTCACTATATCAAATTATTGTTATAGTTTCCTTGTCCTCTTCTAAATCCTTCTTGAGAGTTAAATCCTCTTTGATGGTAAGTATTAGTAGTTGGTTTACTACTTGAGCTAGAGTTGTAATTCTTGTTTTCTATTCAAGTTTATTATGCTGATAGAATTGTATATACTGATTTGATAACCATGCTGAAACACTATTGCTTATGAGTATATAAGCTCCCTCTCTCCTTAATACAAGTTTTTAACCACTGTAGAAAGGTCTTAAATAATGTAAGAGGGTTTCTTATAAACCACCTATGAGGAAGTATCTGATGATACTAATTCATGTTGAACTTAGGAATCTCTGAGTACATCACAAGGTTTCTAAGGTATCGAAAGTACTTTATTTCCTTTATAAGAATATTAATTATGAATTCAAGACTTATAGTCTTGTTTGAGTATATAATTGATATTGTTGGTGAGTCTATCATCTGGTATTTGATCATCATTCTAGCTATTGGTATTGTAATTAGCTTCAATAGCTAATATAAATATGACAACTTTTTTGGCTTCTCTATTGAAGGGTTATAGATTAACTGCTTTAGTTATTTGGCTAAGTTATACTACTTGTCCTATAAGTGCAGTTAAGGCTGCTACTTGTGCAGTTAATATAGCAATTACAGTATCAGCTATTATATTAGTAAATGTAGTTAATATAAATAGTAGTAATATAGGAGGTTTATCTTCTTCTCTATCTATATGTTAAATATATTCTCTTGCTTTATAATTAAATATTTTGTTTTTTGAGTTAAGGTCTTTTGATTCTTTAAGTATATCAGCTTCAAGAGTAATTCTTTAAATAGTTGTATTGATATCTTCTATAAAGGCAGTGTTAGTATTATAATAAATAGTTATATCAGATTTGTATAGTTCACTTACTTCAGGTGCTTCTCAAAATGGTAATCTGCTTAGTCTAGATATATGTTGGAATATAGATATTGTAAGGTTGATAGTGAGAGGAGATAGCAATTTCAACTACAGTAAACCCCATAGAATCAGATGACGATTCCCCCCCCCCCTCTATCCAAGCATCGTTGCTGACGAAATCTACTAAGAAGTGATGGAACTATTCAATTTCTTAAGCTCTTCTGATTCTCATGTAATTCCTGGCGACGCAGCAATGTTTCCACATCTATTCAATTTCTCATGCTCTTCTAACCTTCATGATGCAGCAATCATTCCCACCGTTCCCATCACTCAGAATTAATTTAGCAGTTTTCCCATACTTTTATTTTGATCATTAAGTATTATTATTGGTGCTTGGTCATCTCAGTCCTTAACTATCAGATCATTAGCATATTATTTGACCATCACCTCATTTATCAGTTGTATTGCATCATTTATTTATCATATATTTAGCTTTGACCTTTTTGTATAAATACTCTCTTTATTTTCATTCAATAAAGCTTCAGCCTGGCTTCAGCTCCAGCTCTGGCTCAGGCTCTTGCTCTCCCAGCTTGAGTTTCCCCCCCCCTATTTTCCACTTTGGTTTTACCTACAGTACAGATTTTAGCCTAGCTACTAGTTCCTGATTGAGCCCCCTATATCTTCCGTACTTAGCCGATTCCAGAGTCTCATTCTCACAATAGGTTCCTTAATAGATAATGGTGTGATAGGTACAGTTGATCTTAATAGTATTATTTCAGCAAATTATATAAGATCTTCTACTACTAATTTCTTAAATAATTTGTTTGCAATTTAGTAGTAAACTGTAAGAGTGATAGATATAAAAAGCAGTAACAAACACTTACAGAAACATAACAAACAACTATGCCTCAATTCAACAATGATGAATACCTCTGAAGTCGAGTCATTGAAGCATACCGAGCCTTAGAAGACCCTCCATCTGAACTATTACCTGAGGAAGGATCTGCCCTACGAAGGACTTAAATAATAATAAAAAACATCGACATTACTCAGAAACGACAAACACAAGACGAATTTCAGGCCTACTATAAGATTGTCAGGATCTGGGAAGAAGATCTTGAACATGTATGGGACCGACGACATGCAGAAGCATGTAAACAAGCACTACATCAAGGGATTCCTCTCCAATCTCAAAGGATTACCCTCTGGATTTACAGACTCTTCCAGTTCCAACCAGCTGCCTTGAAAAGACTTACCAAAATTGGACTATCTGCATTTCACCAACTGTCTCAAAATGCCTTCAAGGAACTTAAAGAAGAAATCTGCGTAGTACAAAGAGATTTCGACTAATTGGAACAGTTCCTTGATTTGTGAAACCTTTTAATCGTCTTAAACCTTTCAACCATCTTAAATCTTTAACTATCTTAAATCCATAACTTATATAACTCGTTATATCACATAAATTCATAATTAGTTTATATTTTGAATAGCCAATAGTTTCGAAAGTAGTAATAGGGCAGCTACCTGTATAGCACCTCAAGAATTTATATAAATATCCCTTAAATCTTTATTCAATAAACCTCAGTTCAATAGCAGTGCATACTCAAGATCCCTTTGAGAGCTAAAGATCTCACCCCTTCTACACATATCAAGAGCACTAAAGACTATAAGTCTGAAATTCACAATTAATAACCTTATAAAGAAACAAAGTACTTTCAATACCTTAGAAATCTTGTGATATACTTAGAGATTCCTAAGTCCAATGCAGATTAGTATCATCAGATGCTTTCTCACAGGTGGTTTAGAAGAAACCCCCTTACAACTTGATAGCAGTGATAACGAAAAGCCATTATAATAATCAGAAACATACTACTAATATTTTTACAAAGGCCTAGAATTACCAATTCCTTTTTAGACATGACTGACATACTCGGAGTGCTACTAAAAACACCACACACATCTTACTTCCAACAGCAAGAGAGGCTACATACATCATGGAACCCTTCAAGTGGACACAATATCAGCAACTGCTATGAAGCACTGATTCAACAATAGTAGCTCGTTTACAAGACGAAACATACCTTGAACTCTACAACAAACTTTTAGAAGAATTTGAAAACCCTCTTATAACTGAAGCCTACTTCAAAGCATTTCAAGATTTCCTCTATGAAAACATCAAAGAAGATCATGACATTGTTTCCATCACATGAGCTGAACACCAATTCACCAACCTCACAACTACTGTACAAGGATATAATAATTGCCAAGTTATCAAAGAGTGGATTACCAACTCGCAATTTGATTACTCAACACACCGAGGCACCATTTACTACCAAATTGCAAACAGATTATTCAAGAAATTAGTAGCAGAAGACCTCACACAGTTTGCCGAAATAACGCCATTAGGACTAACTGTACCTATCATACCACTATCGATCAAGGAACCTACCAATCTCACAACATCTATATTCCAACATATATCCAAACCGAGCAAACCAACATTTAGAGAAGCAACCAACATAAGCAACTTATACGAACCTGATACAACCATTTATCACGATGCTGATACTGCATTTATTGAAGACGCCGATACAACCATTCGAAGAATCACACTCGAAGCTGACATACTTGAAGAATTAGAAGACCTCGACTCAGAAGATGAAATATTTGATCACGAAGTCAGAGAATACATCCAACAAACAGACAGAGGAGAAAACAAACTTCCAACATCACCACTACTCACACTAACTACATTTACCGATATAATAGCCAACGCCACAATCACCATACTAACCATACAAGTAGCAGCCTTAACTGCACTTGTAGGACAAGTAGCACAACTCAGTCAGACAACCAAAGCAGTCAACCTACAACCCTTTGATGGAGAAGCCAAAGAAGTTGCTGCATTCATATCAGCCATTAAAGCCAATTACAATGCCAACAGCTGGAACGATAATCGAGTACCAGACGACAGACTCACCAACAATATCAATCATACACCTGAACAAGTATATGCCAAGTCATATACACAGGTCAACAAAATTGCTGGATTTCTCAGAAAATCGGCAGCAATCTGGTGGCAAAATCTGCCTAGAAAACCTTTAACCTGGCAAGATACAACTTTGGTAGCCACTCAAGTAGCTAATGCAGTCCAACCAGGATATCCAAACATCCCTATCTAACAAGATCTTAGATCTTTACTGATTGACAAATTCCGCAGTAGTGCACATATCGCTGAAGCAAAGAAATGACTAGCCACAGCAAGATTCAACACCGAAGGAAACAAAATCTTTGAAGCTTTCATGGTAGAAATCGATGCCGATCTCATCATCATTGGGATGCCTTACAATGATGATAATCACATTACTTGTAGTGCACAATCTGACACCTTATTCAAAATCCTTCTACAATGGCTGGAAACTCACATTAAGAAGAGAGGGAGCCCATGTGCTCATGAACAATGGTGTTTCGGTATGGTCATCAAATCAGCATGTACAATTCTATCAGCACAACAAACACGAATAAAAAACAAGAATCATAACTCTGGCTCAAGTAGCAAACCAACAACTGGTACCTACCATCAAGAAGGATTCAACCCCTGAGGAGGATTTAGGGGAGGACGAGGAAACTACAACAATAACTCGATATGGCAAAACAATTTCAAGAAGGATGAAAACAAGGATAACTAGAAGAAAACAAAAACTTGCTTCAATTGTGGAAAATGAGGATATATTGCACCTAAGTGTAGAAGTACTCACACTATTTCAGGAGAAAAGATCACAAAGAAAGAAGAAATCAAAGGCACAAGCAAAAGCATGACTACCGAGGAAGAAATGGATCCAAGAGATATCAGCCGACTATATGTAATTGAAGAAAAATATAGCCAAGGATACCGCAAGTTGAACGAGCAAGAATAAATCACCCTTATCAATTGGAACATGGTGCAAATGAGATGCCTATTCTGTGATCAATGCATCTATTGTGCAGAACACATGTGCTGTTGTAATTATTAGCTTATTATATCTTTTCTATCAATGATCGATGCATCAACAATCGATCATACGTCACTCAATTGTGGCTTAGACGATCTTTGTTTGTATCGACCAATCATAATTTAGCATTAATAAATACACGCATATTGGCTTCATTAGCCAGTGCGCTCTTTACTCCAAACACAAATTCGAAGATCAAATTTCAACACAAATGATATGCTAATGATCTGATAATTAAGGACTGAGATGACTAAGCACCAATAATAATACTTAATAATCAAAATAAAGTATGGGAAAACTGCTAAATTAATTCTGAGTGATAGGAATGGTGGGATTAGTGGGAATGATTGCTGCATTAAGAAGGTCAGATTATGTGAGAGTCAGAGAAATTGGATGGAATGATCACTGATAGAATCAGAAGATCAGATGGTGAGAAATTGGGTAGTTCTATCACTTCTTAGCTGTAGTGTGGTGCAATTACTGTGCTCTTATATAAATAGTATCTCAGTATATTGAGTAATCAAATAGTGAGTTGGTAATCCACTCTTTAATAACTTAGTAATTATTATATTCTTGTACAGTAGATGTGAGGATAGTGAATTGGTGTTCAGCTCATGTGATTAAAATAATATCATGATCTCCTTTGATGTTTTTATAGAGGAAATCTTAAAATACTTCAAAGTAGGCTTTAGTTCTAAGGGGGTTTTCGAATTCTTCTAAAAGTTCATTGTAGAGTTCAAGGTATGTTTCGCCTTATAAACGAGCTACTATTGTTGAATCAGTACTTTATAGTAGTTGCTGATATTGTATCTACTTGAAGGATTCTGTGATGTATATAGCCTCTCTAGCTATTGAAAGTGAGATATGTGTGGTATTTTTAGTAACACTCTGAGTATATCGGTCGTGTCTAAAAGGAATTGATAATTCTAGGCCTTTATTAAAATATTAGTAGTATATTTCTGATTATTATAACAGTTTTTCATTATCACTGCTACTAAGTTGTAAGGGAGTTTTCTATAAACTGCCTTTGAGGAGGCATCTTATAATACTAATCTGCATTGGACTTAGAAATCTCCAAGTATATCACAAGGTTTCTAAGGTATCAAAAGTACTTTGTTTTTTTGTTAGATTATTGATTATGATTTTCAGACTTATAGTCTTACTAGCACTTCTTGTTGTATATAGAAGGGATGAGATCTTTAGCTCTCAAAAGGGACTTAAGTATGTACTGCTATTGAACTGAAGTTTATTGAATAAAGAATTAAGAGATATTTATATAAAATTCTCGAGGTGCTATACTGGTAGCTGCCTAGGTTACTACTCAGAATATTGATTACTAATTTAGAAGTCAAATAATGTGTTAATGAAATCTATATTATAGATGTTAGCAGTACCTATGATATCAGTGGTGCCTATGATATCAGCAGTGCCTACAATGTCAGTGGTACCTATGTCTTCTTCTATATCTGATTCTAATAAGAAAGTATTGGTTTCTTCTTTCAGATGGTTGTTATTGTTGTAATTATTAGCTTATTATATCTCTCTTCCATCAACGATCAATTGTATATCACTCAATTATAGCTTAGATGATCTTTATTTGTATTGACCAATCATATTTTAGCATTAATAAATACATGCATATTGACTTCATGAGCCAGTATGCTCTTTACTCCAAACATATATTCGAAGATCAAATTTTAACAGGTTATGAGCCTCGAGCCGCTCAAATTACAGCTCAACAACCTGAGATCTATGCAATCATAGTATCTACACAATCATAGCAATTACAACTGTGATTACAGTAAGTATTTATTTAACATTGTAAACAATGTGTCAAACAATGCAATAAACAACGCAACAAATGATACTGTGATAAAGCAACACGATAAACAACACATAACAATATAGCATTCGATGTAACATAACGAAATGAACAACTTATATATATCATCATTAGCAACAAGATTGATAAGATTGCGGTTTAAATTAAAAACAGACAACAGATATCAAACTCTTGATGACAACAAAGGATTGGATGGCAACCATCAGAGCAATATAGGATTTAGCCTTGATTGACAGGAACAGATGGCTACAACGATCAGAAATCAGGAAGATAAATTAGATATACTAACAACCTTATTGAGCAAATTGATAGCAAAAATTGATAAAACAAATGCATTACCCAGTGCGTCAACCAATCAGAATGCAGCTACAGAAGGCAACATACCACAAATACAAACACAATCACAATCACCATCACCAACAACATCAACAAAGCTTAACAATCTGGCAAAGGAGTATCTGAGATTGATCAACAAATTCGATGGGTCAGAAGGTGCACCCAGATTATTTGATTACTTTGATGCCATAGAGCAATTTATTACCAGCGCCAATCTATCAGTATAAAAGGAGAAAGTCAACGCAGTGATCAGTAAAATTACAGGCAATGCTAGAATATGGTTACAGAGGCATGTGAATGCATCGGGAGAATTTGATTCATGGAATGAGCTTAAAGAGGCTATAACGCAAAAATATGCACCAATGGAACAATTATTACGAATGTGTGATAAGCTTGCGATGATGAAGCAAAAAGGATCGATCGAAGATTATAATGACATGTTCAACCGAATTATGGTACAAATCAAAGACATGACCGACACAGAAGCTATACCGCAATATCTCTGGAGTCTAAGCCCCAGGTACTAGGAATTAATACTTGTGCGGGAGAATATGCCAACAACACTGGAGGCTTTATAACTCGCATGTATCAGGTTCAACCCGGATAACAAACAAAGGCACGACAAAGCCCATATAACAGACTGAGGTGGCTACCAAGGCAGTTACTGAGGCAGTAGTTGTGGCAATTGAGGCGGAAGCGCTGGACGAGGCCGAGACTATAACAACGATAATGAAAACAATTGAGGAGGTCATCATAATGACAGAGGTGACTGAGGCGGCGATCACGGAGCCCATTGAGGTAGGAATTTTCAGGGACACCCTTGGAAATGTTACATCTGTAAGGGAGAATATGGAATATTTCAATGCAACAAATTCAATGATTGGGTAAAAACAGAAAAAGAAAAGGCTAAACCGAGAGCTGAAGCAAATCTGGCGATTGGTGCCATCATCGATTCAGGCGCCACACAACATATGTTCAACCAATGGGAGATTTTTAAGACAGTGGCTGAGCATGACGGCTTGGTCACGTGTGCAGAGAACGAGAAGCTATGCACCACGCATGTTGGGATAATTGAGCTCGATGACGAGCTGAAATTATGAGACATTTTATATGTACCAGAAATCACCAGAAATTTAATATCTGTGCAGGTGTTGACATGTGATGGAAATGATATAACTCTCAAAAGCGACAGATCAGTAATTAAAATCAGTACAGATCATGAGGAAATCAAAATCGGACAAGCCGATGGTGACCTATTTCATTTATCGACATCACTAGAGCTAGAAGCAAAAGCAAACATCGCCGATTCCAAGATTGATGACTATACATTATGGCATCACTGGCTAGGATATCCAGGCTGAAATACTCTGCAATCAATCAACAAATTTGTCACAGGGCTCAGAGATGTGCGGCTGTCAACCAGACAAATCAAAATATGTGCCAGGTGTAAACATGCGAAGTTGTACTGCAAGCTATTCAGACATATAAAAAATTGATTGATGGAGCCTATCGGAAGGGTGCACTCAGATCTGTGCAGGCCGATGCCTACGCCATTAGTCAATGGAGCGAAATATATATTAATATTCATCGATGATGCCACTCGCTACGTCACAATATATTTTATTGACAACAAAAGTAATACATTTGATTGATTCTGAGCATTTAAGGCATTTGCCTAAACGCAATCGGGCCGAAAACTGAAGATTCTCCAGTCCGATGGAGGAGGAGAGTATATAAATACCGAGATATGTGAATTTTTAATCAAAAATGGAATTCATCATGAAATGACGACGCCGGATACACTGCAACAAAATGGTATCACCAAACGATATAACCAGACATTGATGGAGTCGATCTGGGCCATTAAAATCACTGCCGACATACTTGATGAACTTTGGGCCGAACTTGCCGCAAGTGCTATATATTTATATAACCGATTACCAATGCAAGCCAATAAGAAGAGTGCTTCACCATTTGAATTATGACATGGTCACAAGCCTGATATCAGTAACTTACGCGTCATATGAGCTGACGCATATATACATATTCGCAAAGGAAAAAGGTCAAAACTGGTGCTCCGATCCAAAAAGCTTAAAATGATTGGCTATCATGATGAAAAGAAAGCATACAGGCTCTGGGATCCAACTAATAGGAAGATAGAGATCAGCTACAATGTCACATTTGATGAATCTATTATATTAAAATCCCCAATAATCGTCAACCCAGAAGATCAAGAATATATTATTGAAGCGATCATCAGAGAATGCAAGATTGATGAAAAAAGGCAATATCTGGTTAAATGGCTAGGCTATGATGATGATGACAACAACACCTGAGAGCCAATCAAACAATTGATCAACACTGAAGCTCTATAAATTTGGTAAGATCACATGCTAGAAGCTAATTTAATTGAATCAACCGATGACCCAATGACCTACAAGAAAGCAATTTCTCTGCCTGATGCAAAGCTTTGGCAGAAAGTGATCAATCAAGAGCTTAAATCACTTAAGAATAATAACACGTGGACAATTGTATCTGAGGTGCCTGTGGGATACAAGCCGATTGGATATAGATGGGTATTTAAAAAGAAGCTCAACACTAATGGATTGGTTACCAGGTACAAGGTAAGATTAGTTGCCAAGGGATATTCACAACAGCAAGGAATTAATTATGATGAAACATTTGCTCCCATAGCAAAATTCATATCAATCAGAGCACTCTTATTGATCGGTACAACCCTAAACTTAGAAATTCACCAAATGGATGTAAAAACTGCATTCCTGAACGGCGATCTTGATGAGGAGATCTACATGATGGTATCTGAAGGAATTGACCAATCAGAGCTGTCACCGAGAGCTGTGTGCAAGCTCAATCAATCATTGTATAGACTAAAGCAATCACCTCATATGTGGAATCAGAAGATTGACAACTACCTCAACCAATCAAATTTTACAAGGCTACAATCAGATTATAGTATTTATCTAAGAAGAAGATGAGATGATCAATCGCTGATAATTATTGCTATATATATGTCGACAATCTACTAATTCTGGCTGATTCGATGAAAACAATGAACAAATTCAAGGTAGAACTTAGCAACACATTTGATATAATGGACTGTGGCGAAATTAAACATTTTCTGGGTATTTGAGTCATGCGTAATCGAAAAACACACATAATCACAATTGATCAAAGTCACTTCACCAATCAAATCATTACAAGGTTTAACATGACAGATGCCAAGCTAATCAGTATACCCCTTGATCCATCCATTCAACTCAAAGCTGAAGGGGGAAAATCCGCAGACCAAAATCTATTTAGACAAATGATTGGTAGCATAATATACCTGATGATTGGGATGAGACCTGATCTAGCTGCTGCTGTTAGCATCATCAGTCAATTTTTAGCTAATCTAATGCAAGAACATCACCATGCCCTCAAACAATTATTAAGATATATTAAAGGAACAGCCAATTATAAGCTGTGCCTTGGATGCAATCAGGATCTAAGACTGCTGAATATCAATATGCTTTGATCAAGCATGATTAATTGGATTTTTGGCAAGGGCAATTGCTGATTGGTTGTCTTCAAATAAGGTTGTTGCGCAATTCGGTAAATATCCTAGCTCATCCAATAGGGTATATAGCCAAATGGCTTCTTTCATCGCATGTGCTAATGCTATATATTCTGCTTCAGTTGTTGATAGGGCAATGGTTGGTTGGTGCTTGCTTGACCAGCTGATGGCTCCTCCTGATAGGTTGAAAATATAGCCTGTGGTTAATTGTTGTATATTAATGTCTCCTCCCCAGTTGGCATCACTGAAACTGATCACCACTTTATTCGAGAGAAAGTTAAATCAAAGGTGATAGATATCATTTATATAGTGATAGATGAAATGATCACTGATGCATTAACCAAGCCACTTGCATGACCCAGACTTGAAATGTTAATTGCAAAAATAGGCTTACATAACTAACTTTTTTTTCTTCAAAAACTTTTATTTTCTTTATCATGTTATTCTTTTCACTCAAGTAGTATTTTACATATAGTATAACAGACTAAAATATATTAATGGTGAAATACTCGGGATTGAGCAAGTGCAGAAAATATATTTTTAGGGGTCTTAGCGGTTTATGCGATAGCGTCTTAAGAAGGGTATGTATCGATATAGGTGTTAACTAGCAAGAATTAAGTGTGATTAATCAAATAAAGTGTATTTGTTAGAATCTCGAAACTATCTTAATTGCTTACTCCTTGAGTAAGGCTTCAGTATCCCTTGGGTTGTCTGTTGTAAGCTTTCTTAGCTTGTTGCAGTCCGAATTTTATTGATAATTGCGAGTGGGGTATTTATAAGAAATTACAAGGTGCTATACCAGCAGCTACCCAGGTTACTACTTGAATTTCTGATTGGCTCGGCTAAATATAAGGTACAAATTAATTGGCTAAGATATAATAAAATGATATATCAGGTTATAATATAATTGGGCAGTGAAATAATATATCAGATCGAAATACTATTTTAGGTTATAGTGTGATTGCAGATCTCAGTAATGCTTTAAGTCTTAGTAATGTTTCAAGTCTCAGTAATGCTTTAAGTCACATGACTGTGATCTCACATGATCAAATTATATGTCATCATAAAATGTTCCATCACATCTCCTTCCTTTCTGCGAGTTAGACTTCAAGGTACAGTTCTAACTCGGAGAGATCTCTTTGTAACTGTTTTACTTCTTCCTCTAGCTCCTTCATATCATTCTGTGTTAGTTGATTTAGTTGATATGTACTGCACCGAAAGTGGTTCAAAGCACTAGGCTTGTACTTGAATAGTTGATAAATTCATTCAGCCATTTTTGCGGCATAGGCAGGGAGTGCTCCTTTGAGGGCTCATTGACAGATTTCCCTATCCTTCCAGTTCCAGATATATTCAATTTCCTCATCCTAGAGTTATGCAATTCAGTAGTATTCCTTCCATTCGTTGATTCATACCAGGTGTTGCCTCCTTTGAATGTTGTGTACAATTGATTGGGTCTTCTGTAAGGTTGATCCTTCTATCTCCTCAAGGTCTTCCAGGGGTTCTATATGTTGGTAGGCCTCGATCAGGCTAACTTGGACTTTATGGAAGTTGTTCCAACAGGGTATGATACTTCTTGAGGTGGTTTTAGTGAACAGTATAGGATAAGATTATTCCTGTCATTTTTCGTAACTAGTATATAGTTCCTTTTATACTCACAATGTAGTATGGTCCTTTCCATTTTGGGTCCAATTTTGCTAACCATAAGGACTCTACTATGTTTTGGTATAGTAAGACTTGGTCACCGATCTTCAATCTCTTGGTTTTCTTGTATTCCTTATCATAATTCTTCTTTTATCGATCTTGTGCAATGGCAATAAATTCTCTTGCCTTGTTTTGGACATTGTATAATTCTTAGATTTCCTTTATCACACGATGCTTGATTTGCATTTCCCAGGAGGTGTGGCTGGGTTCCAGGGTGGTCATTACTTGGTCTACTAGCTGATGAGCTTTTCTTCCATAAGCGAGCTCAAAAGGAGTAAACTTTATTGTCTCTTGTTTCATTATTTGTAGTGCAAATAAGGCAGAAGGTAGGTACAAGTCCCAATCTCCTCCTTGTGATTATACTACTTTAGCAATCGTGTTCTTGATGGTTTAATTCATCTATTCAGTGAGTCCATTTCCTTGGGGATGGTAGGCAGTAGTCTTTATCTGACGGATTGCATCAATATCTGTATGAATTCATTAACAAATTCAGTTCCTTGATCAGAGGTCATTTTATAAGATATTCCATAGCGGCAGATAATATCTTCATAGATAAAAGGTGTAATATTAAGGGCATCTGCAAGGGGCAAGGCTCTTGCTTCAAGGTACTTGGTCAGATAATCTACTGCTACTATGATGTATCGATTTCCTCTAAGTATTCTTAGTAGCAGTCCTACAATATCTATTCCAATATGTTCGAAAGATCCTCCAGGTACAATCGGTTGTAAGGTCTCAACTTCCTTTCCTCGGCGCCTCTTCTGGCAAGTGTCACATCTCCTAATATATTCTCTAATGTCTTCATACATGTTCTTCTAATAATATTTTTTTAATAATCGTTGATATGTATTATCTATGTCCATGTATCCTGCAAGCTGATGATCATAAGAGGCCTGAAGTACTATCTGCTTTTTATGTTCAGGAACTATAAGTCATATCTGTCCTCTGTATCGTCGGTAAAGTATATTATTCTTGATAAAATAGTTGAGTGCCATTGTCTATATAAGCCGTTAATTGTTTTCATTCGTCATCCCAGTAAAGGTTAGGTTACTGAGGTAATCTAAATATCTATTATAGAGTTTAGTATCCATTGGGTAGGTATATTCTTTTTGGTTCAGGGTGTCGATCTCAGATAAATTGGGGTAGGCATAAGAGGGTGTCTATATTCTGATGATTCCGTCCTTTTCTGTATTGCATCATGAAGTTATACTCCTGCAGTATGGCTAACCATCATGCATACATTCCTGTCAAATTTGGTTTATTCCAAAGCCATTTGAGGGCTGAGTGGTCTGTTATCAAAGTGAACTGTTTTCCAATCAGAAAGTGGTGGAAGTGTTTTATGGCCCAAATGACTGCTACACATTCCAGTTGGGTAGCTCCATAGGAAGGTTCCACTCCATAGGTGGCTTGTCCTGCATAAGCAATCATATGCTCTCTGTCTTTGTTATCTTGCACCAGAATTGCTCCAAGTCCAAATGATGATGTATCTGTATACAACTTGAATACTTTTGTGAGATCTGGTCTTGCCATAACTGGTGCATGAGTAAGTGCTTCCTTGATCAAGTTAAAGGCAGTTTGTGTGGCTGATATCCATTTCTATGCTCTTCCTTTTCTTTGCAATATGTGCAGAGGTGCAGCAATTTCAGAGTAACCAGGGATAAACCTTTTATAGACCTGGACCAGTCCTAAGAATCCTCGTAGGGTTATCTTATCTTGCAGGGTTGGAAAGGCCTTGACGATTTCGGTCTTCTTTAGGTCTAGGCGGATTTCTCCTCCATCAATTATAAATCCAAGGTATTTAATTTTCTTCTGTCCAAAGTAGCATTTTGTTGGCTTGATCCTTAATCCATGTTTTCTGAGCCATTCAAATACTTCCTTCAAGATCACCATGTATTCTGCAAAGTTCTTCATATAAATGTTGATGTCGTCGATATATACAATCACTCTATGTCCAATTAAATCATAGAAGATTTCGTTCATTGCAGCCTGGAAGATGATGGGTGCATTGTAAAGTCCAAAGGACATTCTTGTAAATTCATACTGTCCAAATGGTGTAACAAATGCTGATTTCTCCTGTGCTTCAGGTGTCATTCCGATTTGGTTATATCCTGCCCATAGGTCTAAGGTTGAGTAGATTTGCGCCTTTTTCAATATGTTCTGTAAGTCTTCTGAGTGTGGAATTGGATATGTATGCTTCTTGGTGACTGAGTTCAATTTGCAATAGTTGATAACCATTCTCTGTCTATCCTTCTTTGGTACTATGCTGATAGGTGATGCCTAAGGGCTTTTTGATCGTACAATTACTCCTGACTCTAATAGCTCTTGAACATACTTTCGTACAAAGTCATGATAGTTGGCTGGCAATCTGTAGAGTGCCTGTTTGATTGGTTTAGCATCTCCTGTGTCGATATGGTAAGTGAAGAAGGCCTGGTCCGGTAGGTCCTTGAAACTGATTGCAATGATATTCTCATACTCCTTCAGCAAGTCTTATAACTGTTTCTTCTGGTTCGGTAACAGGTTTTCATTGAGGGAGTAGATGTGCTTTTTGGTGTTTTCCTGGTCATCCAGTCTCTCTATTATCACGTTTGCTTATCCAGTCAATCCAAATCCTTTCCTTCCACGTCGTATTTCCTCTAAGCTTTTTACTTCCTTTAAGGGTTGCTGTTCACATTTGACGATTACCATTTGAGCAATTCAATTGCTATGGTATACTTTGAATTGGCTGTGATTGTGGTTCACTAGTCCAACCTCAATTTCTCCTCTATAGTCTTCGTCAATCAATCTGGGGAAAGCTCCTATCAGTTGTAGTAGAGTCCACTTCTTGCCCATATTTACACATACTGTCCAGGTAGTAGGGCGATAGCGATTCCAGTTTTTATGAAGGCTGATGATTTCGGTTCTAAGGTGCAATCTTCATCTGCATATAGATCATATCCTGCGGCTTCTTCAGTTTTTCTCTTTGGTATGATTGCACTTTCTGTTAGTTTCCTGACTCGAGTTGCTATGTCCTTTTCCTTAACTATGAATACTTCTTCAAAGGTAGGGACATTCAGTTCCTTCCACTGTTCGTAAGTCGTGTCCTGAGGTAGGTTCTGCCACAAGTCCTTCCACCACCAATAGCGCATGCTGATACATTTGTCGGGGTGAATTATTTCCTCTAGTGCGATGATTTCTTCTTCCAAGTCTGAGTCGCTTTCTTCAATCAGAGTGGGTCCATCATCTTCATCATCTTCCTGGAATAAGGCTCTGACTTTGATAAGTATCTGAGTAGTATAAACTTCATTGCTCCATTCCTCAGGTACTTCCTCATCTTCATTCTTTTTAGGTACTATCTGTTCTTGTTCCTGATCATAACATTCCTTCTAAGTTCCATGATAATTGATATCGTATGGGTCGTCTGGATACCTGACCCAGTTTTTGCATTCCCAAAGGTCATAAGGGTTGACTTCATCTCAGTAGCATCCTTGTAAGTAGATGTTACAATTTCCCCAAAGACGTCCTTTGCCGATATATCCAATATTCATCCAAAAGCAGTCTCATACCTCTCTAGTATTGTCTGCGAATGGGTGAGGGTTCCTTCCATTATATGGTCTATGATTCATTGAGGGTGGAGTCCTTCGGCGGGTCTGTGACAGTCTTGGTTTCCTGATCTTCTTCTCTGTTGGCAAGTGCATCTCCAAAGTGTCCTGGTAAGGTATTAACTTGGTATCGCTACAAGTACACATCATTTCAGCACAATAGATATATTGCTCACAGAATGGGCATCTAGTATTCCTCATGTTGTATTCAATCAATTGGTTCTTTTCCAGAGGCATCAGGTGGCGATATTCACTATGAATCACCATGTTTGCTTCTTCTTCCACCATGTTGAGGTGTGTCTGTCTGGGGGTTACTTCTTTATCTGTGTCACTTTCATCTTCCAGTCTCTGAGTGAGTTTTGGTACTACTCCTTTCTGAATATCCAGAGGTATGCTAAACTTTCTTCCATAGTTAACGAAGATTAGCCTTTGTGCATCCAGGTTAATTCTGGCTTTAGCTTTCTTTAACCAGCTGTTACCTAAGATGGCATTGTAGGATTGTGCATCAGTGACGACCATTCTGATGGGAATTATTTCTATTCCAAACTGGACTAGTACTTCTCGGAGTACTCCTAGAGGTACACTGCTTTTTCCACTTGTGATGACCAAGGTAGAGGTAGCAGATTCATTAATATTCCATCCTAGGCGGTCTAGGAAATGCTTGGTGATGATGCTGACTCCTGCTCCAGTGTCGATAATAACTGAGCATGCTAATCCTCCAATGTTGCATTATGCATAGGCGGATGAGGTATAGGTTTGCTCCTCTTGTTCTTCAGCGGTGTTAACTTCTTCGAATTGGATGGTTAGTTTGGTTTCCATAATCTGAGTCTTCACCTTCTGCTTTGTTGATGGTGCGATCTGGAAGAGTTGTTTAAAGGTAATGTTGGCTTTTTGACTGGCAATATCTTGCCATGGGTCATATTCAAATTCTCTAACCCTCCTAGGCTTCTTCTCCTTGTTTTCTTCTTGATCCGTCATTTCTTTATCTTTAGTAGTTGAAGTAACTATCTCACCGGGTTGTATTATTTGTTTGAAGGCTTTATCCCATTGGTCCTCATTCAACTGTTGTCTTTGTATTGGCTTCTTAGGCTTTTCAATGACAACCTCCGGTTCCTGAGTCGGCTTCTTTCTTGGGTAGGGAGTCTTCCTAGTGGTAGTGCAGCTAACTGCTTTGACAGGGTAGGCTTCCAGGTATTCTTCGCCAAATTCTTCATCTTCTTCTTCGATTTCTTGCACTACATTGGCATGGTCAGCCTTCTTTTCTTCCTCTCTCTCCCATCCTTCCTTCCAACTTCTAGTTTGGTAATCCTTGGCAAAGTGACCTCGTCTTCCATAGAGGAAACAATTTATTTTAGTTTTGTTGTATTCTTCGGCCACAAAGGTTCCTCTCAGTTATCTATTCTAGCAGATCACCTTGGCTTCAAGATCGGCTATGTGTGCTGTCATTTCTGAGAACATCTTGATAATCTTCTCCATTTCATCCTCATGAGTTATCTTTCCTATTTTTGCTATGACTGTCAGTTTGATAGTATCCTCCTCAGGTGGTTCAGTTGATACAGATACCATTTGAACTATGGGAATTCCAGTGCTGAATTTTCTGCATAAGTCTTGTAGTAACTTGTCATATAGAGATGCCGAATGTCCTGCTTTGGTATTCCAAAAGGCTTGTGCCATCCTGACTTTCTCCTCCATTCTTCGAGGGCTAAACCTTTTGATATAGCACTGAAGATCTGTGGGTAAGCTGTTCATAAACACCATTTCTTGCACAACCTAGCTGGTTTCTCTACAGAGTTGCATATACTGATCGATGGTAGTAACCCAATCTTCTGGGCACTGGTTGATTGACATCTTCATGTTGAATAGCTGTTCCTTGATTGATTCTCTCTTCTGTTCAGTGAAGTACTTCTCCTCTAACCAGGCTCTTGTAATATCCCAATGAGCGGTGGCCAATGCTGTGGTAGTAGGTACATTTCCAGCTGCTGCTGTGGCTGCAAGGATTAATCCTTCTAGTCCAGTGGCTGTTGGATCTGTTAGGGCCACACGGTAGGCTTCTCTTGCAGATCCTCTGAGTTGGGCAGCCAGAATAGGCAACCATCGGGTGCTGACCATTCCTTTGGCTGCAAAGTAGCTTTCCAAATCATCCAGAAATTCTCAAACATATTCCTTAGTATATCCGTAAAAGGTAGGTAGTCTGTCTGCCATAGTTTCTTTATCCTCTTAAGGTCTTCTCCTAGGTAGTTGTAGTAATATGGGCAGTGGTGGTAGTAGTGCCGTTTTTGCTTTTGTCTTCTACTACGGGTTTCGGCAAGTTCGGTTATGCAATATAGATAACAAATTGGTCGAGGTGTCAATTGATTTCCTACCAGTTGGCACCAATTGTGATGGACTAAAATATATTAACAGCGAAATACTCGAGATTGAGCAAGTGCAGAAAATATGTTTTTAGGGGTCTTAGCGGTTTATGCAGTAGCATCTTAAGAAGGGTATGTGTCGATATAGGTGTTAACTAGCAAGAATTAAGTATGATCGATCGAATAAAGTATATTTGTTAGAATCTCGAAACTATCTTAATTGCTTACTCCTTGAGTAAGGCTTCAGTATCCCTTAGGTTGTCTGTTGTAAGCTTCCTTAGCTTATTGCAGTCCGAATTTTATTGATAATTGCGAGTGGGGTATTTATAAGAAATTACAAGATGCTATACGGGCAGCTACCCAGGTTACTACTTGAATTTCTGATTAGCTCAGCTAAATATAAAGTACAAATTGATTGGCTAAGATATAATAAAATAATATATCAGGTTATAATGTAATTGGGCGGTGAAATAATATATCAGATCGAAATACTATTTTAGGTTATAGTGTGATTGTGGATCTCAGTAACACTTCAAGTTACATGACTGTGATCTCATATGATCAAATTATATATCATCACAAAATGTTCTGTCACAATAGTTATTTGCAGTAAATATACTTTATGGATGTCATTCGTGATGTACAGTTGAACATTTTTTATTTTTATCGAGATATGTCAAGCAGGGGGAGTGTTATAATTATTAGCTTATTATATCTCTCTCCTATTAATGATCAATTGTATATCACTTAATTGTGGCTTAGATAATCTTTGTTTGTATTGACCAATCATATTTTAGCATTAATAAATATATGCATATTGGCTTTATGAGCTAGTGTGCTCTTTACTCTAAACATACATTCGAAGATTAAATTTCAACAGTTATCTATTAGGTAATTTTTCAAGAGATAGAGTAACAAAGTTTCTTTTTCTTCATTTCATAAATGTTCTCATTGATACAGGCTTAGGCTACCAAGGTGTTTCAATGCAGAAGGCCAATATTGGAATACCTTGAAGGTTCTTCTAGCTATATACCTTTCCCAATAGTTTAATTCTAGAATTCTGGTAGATTCTTGTTCTGTTATTTCTTGATGGTTCTCTTGTCTTAACTGTAAAGCATATCCCATTTGATAGTAACTTCTAAATTGTCCGGCAGTGTTGTAAAATTGGTAGATGTTGATATTTCTTTTTTGCAAGTTCTACCATATTGATAGTGTCCTCTTGGATTACTCTAGCATATAGTAGTACTGGTTTATTATATCGGTTGATGATTACATTCTCTACTATATTCTTGATCTGTTCATAGTTTGGTTGGAGTGGGGTTGAACATCTAGCAGTATTTCTTTACTATAGTTGGGTCGGATAAGGCTCTTGAGTCCTCTGGTTTTGGTAGCTAATGGTAGGTATAATTGTTTGTTATACTTCTGCAAGTATTTTTATTGATGCTTTATATATATCACTCTTATAGCAATTGTATAATATTGAGATGGAAATCAATAGATCTCAATACTACTATCAGTAGCTCATTTATTTTTTGAAAAGTAAAAAAGTAAAAAGTCATATTATGTTGTTTTTTTCTTAATAAATTTTTCTTAATAAATGTAATTAGTTGGTAATAGTTACACTAATGAATAATAGTAATGTAATGCAGCAGTGACCAAATAACCAAATGATATGGTAACCAAATATGATATAGGACCAAATATGATGTAGTGACCAATGACTAAATAACATAGTAACCAAATATGCCAAAAATATATTAAATATGCCAAAAACATATAAAACACATCAAAGTGTGAAAGTCAACTTCATTTTGAATTATACAAAAGGTATATTACCATTCTGGAAAAGGCTACTAAAGAAATAGGATAAAATAGTATTTCTATTTGAATTGAGCATTGAAACTATAAGGAAAGCTACAAATGCCTTTAAAAACCAATACTTATTGCTGAAGAATACCCTGAAGAAAATTGATTACCTAGAAAAAAATTTTATAGAATCCAAGCTTAAGAAGTGGAAGGTATAGAAAAAAAAGTCTTACAGTGTTTTGTAGTATTTTACAGTGTTTGTATCTGATAAGAGTTCCTTGCAGGACAAGAATATGAGTTTAAAGAATTTCAAGGATGCTAAGAGAGAAAAACACTAAGAAATTAAATTATGTCTTATCCAGGTTAGTTAGAAGGGAAAAAAGTCATTGCTGAAATATGCCTCTAATAATAGTTGTTTATTATAATAGTATAATGAAATTATTGATGAAGCCAAAGTATAGAGATGATATGCAGATAGGGGAGAAAAGGTAATTCTTGGCAAGAGAAGATTGGAGGAAATTGAGAGTAAAGATAAAAGCAAAGACAAAGATGAAGATAGTGTCACCGAAGATAATACAAATGTAGAAGGTAACAATGTAAAGGAAAAAGGTATATATATATGCTGCCACTCTGAATTATTGAATTTCTCTTGCTTATCTTTCATATTCTCTTTCTCCACTCTAGTATGCTCTCTATTGTTAAAGACTAACCATGATATAATTGAAGTATTTTGCATGTAAGCAGCTCAAACATATATAGTATCGATTTGCTTTTCTCATTTGCTTACAACTAAACAACTGAGTCTCAATTCCCCCCCCCCCCTTTAACAGCAATCAGGAGTTTATTCTTGATGTTAGTGACTCCAGAATATTCAAAATTTTTATTGCCAAAGAGCTGGCTGAACTACAAGCATTTGGGAAAAACTTCATAGTGCTACAGTTGGACCCAGTTCTCAGAGAATTTATCAACTCATTCAAGATAGTAAGTTGACAGAAACCTCTATTTCCCCTTCATTTTATATTCATTAATACTCTATTTTACCATTCTAATAGGAAAACATCTGCAAGGCTACTTACAACCTAATGATAAATATTTAAAGAGCACATTAGTATGCTATAGAAGCATAACTCAATCAGAGTGATGAATACTTCTAGTTAAAGATGTATATTATTAACACAATTCAATAGTTATAAGTATCTTACTTTTTTTGTTATCTTATGACTGTTGTCAACCAATAAACTCATTCTTCCCAATAGTATCTGGCAAACCAATATTAACAGCATCAATTATCATGCTAAGGTAACTTTAGAAGACTGGTTTTCTGCTAACATAGTCAACTCACTCATTAAGTATTGCTATTTCGACTAGAGTATCATAGAAAGGTATAGATCTACCTTATATTAAACTGTTGATAGGAGAGAGGCTATGCTGAAGTCAGCTGATGGCCAGCAGAAGTAAATTTACAAACTTAGAATACCAAACTTAGAATACCAAGAGTAATCAACTTTTTTTTTTTTTTTTTTTTTTTTTTGCCAACATTATTTTAAAAATGTTGTATCTTCAATTCCTTCATGAGACTGTAGGAATTGAGATCAAACTCCTAGAAAAAAAGTGAGGTATAGAAAGAAACCAAACTTCCACCTTCTTGACCTACTACTTATAAATAGAGAGATTCATAAAAATGATGACCTAGCCTCAGATGATAACAACAAACTGTTTCAAGAGCTTGCCAATAAACTGGAGTATATGTTTAAAGGATTTCCTATCTTGAAAAAAGATCTTATTACAATAATTGAAGCTACCAGATATAAGATTCAGAGTAAGTATATCTGGCAAAAGTGTTTTACAGTAACAGAAGTTAACTCTTTCAAAGTTTCTAAATATCTTAAAGATATTAACATGTATCTAGAGGAATTGCAGAAGATCATGCTGAGCAAGGTAATAAAAAAACTTTGTTTCTCACATGTATATGCTCTTGGCTTTTTTTTTTTTTTTTTTTTTTTTTTTTTTTTTTTTTTTTTTTTTTTTTTAGTTGATGATTGCTTCTTGATTTCTTAAATATGATTTATTGAAAGTGTTAAGTACTAGAAAGCTATATATCAGGAGAACAATAAAGACATTACAACTATATAAGAATCTATGCTTCCCTCTATCTGAATCATCCACAAAACTAACTACACCCCTTACAAGTCAAGTGGGCTTCCTTGTTGAATTGGTTTGTTACTTAATGTCTGCATAGGGAGGAGATTTAATACTTTTGCTGTCTATTAGTATATGAAAGTAGTTTTTTTTTTAGTTTATCAGCATTCTCTTATTATTAGTTTTTTTTTTTTTTTTAAGCATTATTTTCTGATATAATATAAACTAATTAATTTAAGAATATAAGATAGAAAGCTTATCAACTTTCATACTCTGATTCAGCTTGAAAGCTTGTAGAGTACACATGAACAGTAAGCAGCAAGTATAGAGAGTGATAAGTAGTGATAGCAAGTAGGAGTATTATAGATATATATTGTGACAGAAAGAATTTTTATTATGTTGAATTGCTCGAAAACATATTTGTGCCATAGTACTACTTTACTTAGTATATTTCTTAGTTAGAGTAGTATATTCCTACATTTGTATTATCAATTTCTAAATCGCGAATTGTATAATTCTATGGACCAAACGACCGTTTAGATTCTGAACGACCGTCTAGATTCTGAATGAGCGTTTAGATTCTGAATGAGCATTTAGATTCTGAACGAGCGTTCACCCCCTTTATTTTTAGCTCATTACCCTTTTTATTTTACTTTAGCTAACCAATCAATTTGTACTGGGAGTTTTGGGCAGCCACCCATATGGCACTCCCTTCAATTTGTAATTTCTTATAAATACCCCGCTCACAATTATCAATAAAATTCGGACTGCAACAAGCTAAGGAAGCTTCTTACAGACAACCCGAGGGATACTGAAGCCTTAGTCTGGGACTAAGCAATGGTTAAAGAGAGAGAAGTTTATTTGTGACAAAGCTTATTACATTACATTCACTATATAATACACTTTCCTGCTAGTCACCCCCACCCTTCAAAGCTGCTACTGCATAACCCGCTAAGACCCCTAAGATATGCTACAGTGAATATTTTGCTGTTAGAATATTTTAGTCTGCCACAATTGGTGCCAACTGGCAGGAAATCATCGGAGAACCACCCATCCGACCAGATTTCTGTCATCTATATTGCTTGACAAGAACAGCCAAAAAAAAAAAGTACAGCCGCCACACCCTCGACAAAGTGGCGCCAAGTTGACCTAGACCTAGACAATTGATATATTGGAGCAGCCAAGAGAGACATTAATTAGAGCTACGGCATGCACCCTGTACTCAGGTGCAGGTTCGAATCACTGGTACGACCAGGTTCCACCTAAGATAAGACCTATGTGAAATATACAATCGCCGGAGAGCAACAATATTGCCAGAGAGCAAAACAGATAGAAAACGAATTACTGAGTTGAACGAGAGACACACAGACTGAACGAACTGATGGAGAAACTGAACAAGAAATGGATAAATTATAACTACTTCGAAGCCAGTGCCCCCTGGTATGCGCTATAGGAAATGACCATAAGGACCACTGACACCTGCCCTAGAGGAAGAACAAAATGATCACAGTAATGATTAGATCTGAAGAATATTCGGCATGTAGTTTGACAGAACATACATCCTCGGATCACTGACTAGATCAGGTCCTGGACATGATAAGCCCGAATGGAACACTGGAATAAACAATTGACAGACAGATGACCTACCTCACGGAAACCCATGGAGGAAGACAAAGCAATGGATGGCCATCTACTTAGGTTGACTCCTAGACAGAAGAAGAACAATTATTGAATATTTATTAATTATGAGAATCCTATAGGAATTTATTAGGAAATCTCTCTCTCAAAAAATACAGCAGAATCATATTACTTACTTGGATGAGCGACCAACTTGATTAACCTTTGGGAACTCGTCGCTCTCCTCATCAGAATTAAATAGAATAACAGCAGAATCAAACAGAACAGCACGAACAAGAGAAGGACTCCCTGGAGCGTGCCAGCTTCAGATAACCCTCACTGGAGTCCGATATCCATCAGAAGAATCTGCTGGAGACCCAGGAACTTCGCTCTTGTCCCTGTTGAAAAGAATTACATAGAAATTAATAGGAATTCTCAATCCTGACGAAATTATTGAAGAAGAAGATACTTACCCGTCAACAACTTCAGGAGGTTTATTCTCCTTATCTGATGACCCCGAAGGACTCGACGATCCAGGAGTTGAGACCAGAATGCTTGAATTGATCGAATTCAAGACTTCAACTCTAAAAGAATCCAAATATCCTTCAGAAGTTACCGGATTTTGAGACAGTTCTAATTACATAAGAAAAACATAGCAGAAGAAAACCGTCAGTAAATGAAAATACTTCAGGAAGATTCCCGTCTACTGCAGTACCTACCAGGATATAGCGTTGCATTTGCATCAAAGCCCTCGTCAACTAGGAGCAGCTGAGTTGCCACACCATCGTCATCATTGTCAACGTCGAAATCAAGGCTTGCTGCAATAGCGGCTTCAACCTCTTCTTCCTCCTCTTCTTCATATTCAAAATCCACGAGAAGACTCACTACAGGACTGGGAGTCAAGTCTGGTTCATAATACCAGGCTGCTTCATCCCAAAACCCTGGAGGAGTTTCACGGATGACCTTACCATCCTCAGAAGTAGCCAGAGGTGCTAGAAGATTAAAATACATAGCAAAGTCATAAGAAAAGAAATCATTGGTGATCAAGCAGACTTCTAATTGATCAGATACTTACCAACCCATCGATGCTTGGGAGGATGGTCAATGTCCTCAGAATCTGCTGTATCCAAAAACTGTTGACTGGGAGGAGTTTCGCAGACAACCTCATCATCATCCCAGCAACGCTTGCCAAGGACAGAAGTAACTGGATATTGTTAGTACTGCGAAGTCATAGTAAAAGTATAGGAGAAAGGAGTAGTGTGTGAATTAGAAGACTTTTGGAGTTGCAAAGACAGACATCAGGACCCCCATTCTTATAACCGCCGGAATCATGTGTAAGAACAACCTGGAATCTCACGACCCAGAATAGTCCACCCCCGACCACCTAAGCACCCACCCCCAAATCTTGGCGTGACCCCAAGGACTTACCTAGAAAGAGACATCTCATTGCTGACCCAAGCAGACAACCCTTGTCAGAGAGAAAGAGAGCAGATGAATCCGGACAACAAAAGCAAGACACATGACAAGATCCAGCCAAGAAACGAATCGCCGAAAGCAAGTCACCAAGCTCAGAAATGGAATCACGCACGAATCTTATGCCCCCGACACCTCATGGCGAGATTCATTCAGACTGACACATGCAGCATTCAGACAGACCGACACGCACACACACCCGCTCGAATCACTCACCTCGTTCCGCCAATAACCCTACTGAATCACCCAGCTCGACGAATTAGTTCAGATCATCAGCATCGAATGAGCTCACACAGAAAGCCAGGACCCCCAACCGAGGACCTGATCCACACCCGAATGACCTGAGAGTTAGAACGGAGAAAAATAGACTTGACAAATCAGCTGGTGCCCGAAAACAAGTTCAGAATAAACAAATGTTAGAATCATCTGACCCCGGCGTAAACAAAATGAATCACGTACCTGAATCATACAGAGAATAAAGGAATGCACCACGACCACCGCATATGGTAAAATCTTGAGTTATGTACCGAAATCAGTAGCATGACTCACATGTGTACCACGCAGAGAGATCCTTGAAGATTCTAGCAAGATCGTTGTGACAAAAAAAAAAAAAAATGAAAGAAAGTCAGAACGACCGAAGCGAGAGAGACAAGCAAGCCACACCGAGCACCACGAATCTAGAATGACCGAACGAATCCAGAATGACCACGTACCTTAGACAGACAGACATATAGACAGATGAATCAGCATAGAGGGCAAGATCAATGACGACATATGGAGAA
This sequence comes from Endogone sp. FLAS-F59071, assembly GCA_003990785.1. Lineage (NCBI taxonomy): Eukaryota > Fungi > Mucoromycota > Endogonomycetes > Endogonales > Endogonaceae > Endogone > Endogone sp. FLAS-F59071. The sequence continues at coordinate 981 of RBNK01000014.1, read as the reverse complement.
TTTAGGAGATTTTGAAAAAGGATAGTGAGCACAGTCTTCAGTTATATATTCCTTTTTTTTTTTAAAAAAAATATTTCGATACCCTCGGAGTCTATTTTATTCAGTCATTACAGTTACATCAGTTATTTTATTCATTGAACAATTATTATTATTTTCATTTATTTTATTTTCGATCGATCCTGATTTTCATTCTGTGTATCGAACAATGACACACCTGATCGATTTTACCCCCTTTTTATTATTATTACATTGAACAATAATGCATTCAATCGATTTCCATTTTCCCTAACGTATTTCTTTCCTTTTTCCTCTGATGTATTTCATTTATCATCTCAGTAACTTATTCCCTTTTATTCAGATCAGATATTATTATTTTATTTGGCGATCATCGATGGACACTTATTTCATTTATTTAGTATTTTCTTATATTTCAGATGACTGACAGATTTAATTGAAGATCCGGTGACTACGCTACGCTTGTCACAACCAATTTCGGAGACTTGTACCCAACTCACGATCAGAGGAGTTTATTTTATTAGCTCCCTCCAATTCACACCGCCAAGGACGCTGAACGATGACAACATAGATTTAGTTATGTGTAAGAAAATATGCATAGACGCAATTTCTCACACAGGGAGGAGATGTGACGGAACATTTTGTGATGACATCCAATTTGATCATGTGAGATCACAAGTCATGTGACTTGCAATAACACTGAGACCTGTAGCGTTGTTGAGACTTGTAACATTGTTGAGACCTGTAGCATTGTTGAGATCTGCAACCACACTATAACCTAAAATAGTATTTCGATCTGATATATTATTTCATCATCCAATTACATTATAACCTGATATATCATTTTATTATATCTTAGCCAATCAATTTGTATCTTATATTTAGCCAAGCCAATCAGAAATTCAAGTAGTAACCTGGGTAGCTGCCTGTATAGCACCTTGTAATTTCTTATAAATACCCCGCTCA